>CAUYON010026252.1:0-11060 GCA_963573935.1 Arctocebus calabarensis | reverse complement strand
CAACCAAAAAATAGCCAGGCGTTGTGGCCGGCGCCTGTAGTCCCAGCTACTTGGGAGGCGGAGGCAGGAGACTCGCTTGAGCCCAGGAATTGGAGGTTGCTATGCCATGGCACCCTATCCAGGGTGACAGCTTGAGGCTCTGTCTCAAAAAAAAAAAAAAAAAAAAAAAAACTATGCATGTTTTCACATTCCATTTGGCGTCAAATTATGGCTTCTTATCTTGGCTTTCAAATCCTGCACATGTGGTTCATATAACTTCCTGTGACTTATGACTGTCATTCCTCTGCTGCGTCCCCTAAAACTTCCCTCCTACCCAGCCTTGTCACTTCCTTGAACAATTTTTTTTTTTACTCAACGAATTCTTCTCGTCCTGCCATTATCTCCTTATTTTCCCTAAGATTGGTTTTTTCTTGTCATTTATATCAAAATTTAAATTCGTCTTTCTGAAAAAAAGTTCCATGGTCATCAGATCTAAAGTTGACTACTGAAAACTCTCTGTGCTACCACCAATAAATATTACTTCTCATATTTCAGTCCTCACTCTTTAATAATTCCCTTTGTGTATGTATCAATCCATCAATACATTCATTGAACCATCTGTCTATGTATCTTCTTTCATTAATTCATTCATTTACATTAATGAATTTATATTCTTTCATTAATTCACCTAGCATCTGGAGACCCAGAATTAACCGTGCTCCAATTGTAGTCTGGAAGCGGGAAGATGCTTGATGTCCTGATTCAAAAGTCTTCCAAGGAGCAAGAATTCTCTCTTACTTGGAGAAGAGTCAACATTTTTGTTTTATTCAGGGATTTAAATAATTGAATGAAAGCCATCCTTATTAGGAAGCAAAATCTGCTTTATCCAGTTCACCAATTTAAATACCAAATTTTGTCATAAAAAACCTTCACAAAAATACCCCAAATAAGGTTTGACAAAATATCTGAGGAACAATGGCCTAGGAAAGTAAATGTATAAAATTAACCATCGCAATTAAAAAAAAAAAAAGTTCAGTAAATAATTCCTCAGCATGCTAATCACTTGTTATTACTTTGCCGACGTCATCTCAGCTAATCTTCATTACAAATTTATCTGGTGATGACTGGCATTATTACTTTCCTGCATGAGACATGTAAGTCTTAGAAAAATGAAGTAACTTGTTCAGTTGCGCACACATACATAGTTGTAGTTATTGCTTTTCTTTTTTAAAAGGTGAAATTTATGTATGATCTCAGGTGCACAAATAGGTGATTGGACCTATTCAATCAGTATACTTTTTAGTACAATTATTTAGAGGTATTTTAATTAGAGGTGCATTATAATTATGTTTTCAGTCACCAATCTTCCTGTCTTCCTTTTGTCCTTTATTTTATTTAATATCTGTCATAGTCACATTTGCTCAGATATTTAATGTTTAGTTCAAATACATACACATTATCTATAAGAATATTATTATTATCTGTAATAATATTCTGGGTTTTTCAAGGTTCTTCATTGAAGAATTTATAGATTTCAAGGTCTAATTCTGAAATTTAATCTTTTAGTCATTATCATGGTACTGAGATCCATTTATTTCACTATTATTTGATGGCCTTATAGTGACCCACCATGAGGTTGACATCCATATCATTTATTTATCTTTTAAAAAATGTGATTGAATAATGGTGTCTTATTATTTTAAAACTTGCCCTTCTCTACTGGAATACTTTTATTACGTACATAAAACTTATTGAAAATTGACTATTTTGCATTAACTTTCTATAAGTAGTCTCTCTGAATTTATACCTTATTTTTTGTTGTTTGTTTGCAGTTTTTGGCCGGGGAGGGGTTTGAACCCACCACCTCCAGCATATGGGGCCGGCACCCTACTTCTTTCAGCCACAGGTGCCATCTGAATCTATACCTTTTGCAGTGTTCTTTTACTGTGAGTGAAAAACCATCCCCACAACTGAATTACATCATTCAGATGGCTAACTGATTGACAAAAGTGGAAATGATGCTAGTTCTATGTCTAAATCTCAGGAGGTCAGAGACCCAGTGTATTTTGTTTGCCTTTGTATGCCTGTACAACCTTCGTTAGGGAGATGCCCAGCTGGCCTGCTAGACTGCTTGATCTCAGGAGTTAGAGACCAGCCTGATCGAGAGCAAAATCCTTTCTCTGATAAAAATAGGAAACCTAGCCAGGCAGGGTGGTGGGCACCTGTACTCCCAGCTACCCAGTAATCTGAGGCAAGAGGATCATTTGAGCCCAAGTCTGAGGTTTCTGTGAGCTACGACCCCAGGGTGTTCTATCCAGGGTGACAGACTAAAACTCTGTCAAAACTCTTAAGAATATAGTATAAATGTCTTAACACAACAAATAAGTAAGTTTGACATAAGCATTCCAAATTATATATAAAATCAGCACATTGTACCCTGTAAATGCATTAATGTACACAATTGTAATTTAATAAAAGAAAGAGAGAGAGAGAAAATATCTCCTTATAGATAAATTTGTAAAAAAAGGAAGAGGACACTAATGAGTTAATTACTGATCAGAGATGTTGTTCACATATACCTTTATTCCTATGAAATGAGTACTTTAACAGTTACTAATTTAATTATATCTGTCATGTTTTATTTATCCCTATTTAATTAGAGTGTATTATGTAAAAAGTGCATGAGTACATTATGTAAAAAGCACTGTGACAAGTTATTTAAAGATATGTAAATCATGGGTCCTTATTAGAAGATGCTCAAGACTGGCAGTTGTGATAAAATATCAAACAAACATGATCACACCCAGGTAGAGCAAATCTGTTTGTTGTTATCTCTAAAACTTGTTCATGGCAAAAAAGGTTTGTCTTCCACTGACACTAGATATTGAACATCTGTCAGCAATCTACTGTTCCAATTAAGTATGACTTTGCCAAAACTCACAAGGTATCTGAATCAGAAATCTCTTCTCACACATCACATACCAGTCTAACAGAATTTCATGAAGTTGATTATTGCCTAAAGTAAAAGAAAGTCATTTTTAAAAATAACTGTTGCTATCATCTAAGGACAGCTTAAAGGAAGGTCTTCAAGAAAATTGTACAGAGTGTCTTGCAAATAAATTTGTGATGTACTCTTTCTAAATTTCTTGTTTCAGAAACAACATTAAGCCATGACTTTGTGATAGGAAAAATAAATCTTTCTTTTCACTCAATCATTTAATTTAAGAAGAGTTACATTCCTAAATGAACAGTTAAAATCAATATTTGGTTGAAACTTTTGAAATACTTTGAAACATACAGTTCAAAAAGTTGGACTACTTAATTGTGTTATGCTACTTAAATGTTAGATTAAGATATAAATAATAAATAATACCTGCATCCATTCAATCAAGTAAATCTATATTTTTTAGATTGATTATAATTTTATTTTAGCAATTCTATTGATCACTCTTATTTTATCTAGAAATGCTGTAGAACAGAATTTAGATAATACAATAGAATCTTCCTGATCTAATAAATCCAGTTACTAGTTAAAATGTCACAAACTAATAATAGATAATTTAATTCCTAGAGGTTATTAGAAAAATCATGGATGAGCTACTTAAAAGAAAATATGATTTTTAATTCATTCTTTCATTTTCTAATGCCAACAATATGATTGTAACTTATTAGAATGAATATCTCAAAAAATATATGAAGAACGAATGAATAAAACTAACAGTTGAAAACTAAGAATAATTTTTTTTTTTTTTTTGTGGAGACAGAGTCTCACTTTATCGCCCTGGGTAGAGTGCCGTGGCGTCACACTGCTCACAGTAACCTCCAGCTCTTGAGCTTAAGCGATTCTCTTGCCTCAGCCTCCCGAGTAGCTGGGACTACAGGCGCCCGCCACAGCGCCCGGCTATTTTTTTGTTTTGCAGTTCGGCCGAGGCCGAGCTTGAACCCGCCACCCTCGGTATATGGGGCCGGCACCCTACTCGCTGAGCCATAGGAGCTGCCCTAAGAGTAATTTTTTAAATGAACTATTCACTCTAGTAACAATCACTTTAATTAAATCTGTTTTTAAGAATACAGATATACTTTGGGGATATTGCAAGTTCAATTCCCCCAGATTGCTACAATAACATGAATTTCATGGTAAAGTGAGTCAAACTAATTTTTTGATTTCCCAGTGCATATGAATGTCATGTTGACATTATGGTCTTTAAATGTGTAGTAGCAGTATATCTTAAAAACCAATGTACATTGTTTAACTAAAATTACTTCATTGTAAAACAAAAATTAGTAACCAAGATGAGAAGTGAGCACATGCTGAAAAAAAATCTCATTGACAGACTTGCACAATGCAGGATTGCCACAAAATTTGGATTTGTTAAAAATTAACAAAAAAGGAGTGTCCATGAAACACAATAAAATAAGATATACTTGCATTAGGAAATATTCATTTAGGTAACAATGACCAACTTTCTTTTGTTTGGCCAAAGTCTTTAGATAAAAGATTTGGGGGTAGTTGTTCTTTTCTGAATTTGTTATTAAACCTATTCTCCTTTTGTTCTGATTCCACATATAATCTTGTCGGGCCAGTTCTTACATGTATGCTGAACGAGATAACTCCTATTTATTTATTTTTTTATATTTATTTATTTATTTATCAAATCATAGCTGTGTACATTAGTGCAATCATGGGATACAATGTGCTGGTTTTATGTACAATCTGATATATTTTCATCCAACTGTTCAACATAACCTTCATGGGATTTTCTTCGGTATTGAATGAAAACATATGTATTCTGCATTTAATAAGTTTCGCCTGTACCCTTCTGAGATGCACTGTAGGTGTGATCCCACCAATCCTTTTTTTATTATATGATATATACTTTGTATAGAATTGTAGTGTGTTTAGGTTATTATACATTCCTCCAGAGAAGGTTTACTTTGTTCTTTGCAAGGCAGTTAGAAAGAGGTATGAGGATGTGGTCCTCAACCAGGGTTGAGCTCAAGAGAGCCTGCACTAACGTTTGGTACAGCCCAGGGTTGGCTCTGGTCATAGGGGAAGGGCCTCAGAATTTTCTACTGGGAGCCTGGTGTGTTCACTGGGGCAAACCCTTTTGTGGGTTCTGAAACCTAATTTTGCCTCCTCAGCGCAGCAATACTGCCAAAAAAAAAAAAAAATCCTTCCACTTCTCAGAGGCTTTCTGTTTAGCTTTTTACCCCTCTCTGAAATTTGGCAAATATCTCGAAGGAGAAACTGGCCATGAATGTGCAAATCTCCAGGTTTGTCTCTTCAGCCTGGGGAAGCAGCCCAGTGTCTAGCCTGTTGCCTCTGCCCCTAAGCAGTAGTACCCCCAGGGAAAAAGCAGCTGCAGAAAGTTGGTTCTCTCTTCTCCACAATCTTGGCCCTTTTGGTCTTTGTTTTCTCAGCAGTTTTCTGATAGCTTAAGAAAATTCATTGTTTCTACTGGAGTGTTTGGTGTGCTGTAAGCTACTCTGTCCTGAGCTAAGTCTTGAAGATTGCAACAGAATGAGAAATATTGGTCAGGGAAAGTGCTCAGGGGTCAGGTCATGATCAGTGGGTGCTGGGCTGGAGGGCCTTGAAAGCCAGCCCGATTAGTGAGACTCCAATGCACAGGCACTGGAGAGCCCCAGGTGATGCTGGCTGTAAAGCAATGTTGCGGGAGGCAGCGCTGGTGGCCTTTGATACAGAGGCATGCAGGTTTCTGAAGAGGGCCAGGTGGGAGAGGACAAGGCCTGAGGTGAAGCAGAGGAGAGGTGAAAGGCTGCATAGGAGTAGAGTAGGGGCTGTAGTGCCAAGATGCTGGGGAGAGGGAGGGCATGGTGAGGCTGAGCCAGGGACAGCTAGGGTTTAGTGGCTGCACAGGACTAGGGCTTGGGGAAGGGGAGTTTGGGCTGGAGAATGGAGCTGGGATGGGTGGCTCACGGGGAGGCCAGACTAAGACTGAGCTGGGGTATGGATTTGAGAAGGTCCTGGTGGAGTGTGAGCGGAAGAGGGAGGGGCTGGGCTGGTGGACAAAGAGGATAAGGGAACAGGGAGTAGGAGGGACAGGGAAAGGAGGAAAACTAGATGTCAGATAGAAGAGTGCTTTTGTACACTCCTATCTTCAAGGGTGCGGTGTGCAGGTTTGGATGTCTTGGGAGTCCTCAGGAGGTAAGGGTTGGTCAAGATGTGGCTTGCAGGTCCCATGTGCCTTAGGGGGCAGCAGGGGAGAGAAGACAGCAAAGTGGGCATTAATAGCCACCTTAGGCCAAAGCCAAAGCCAAATGAACCATAACAACATTAGGAACAAGCCAGAGGGAGGCACAAACCCGCTCAGCTTGCAGTTTCCTTTCACAAGGGAAGGGGTGTGCCCAGGCCCTGGTAAGGGACCCGGCTCCATCTCACAGCCCTCTCATACCTCTGGTTTTGAGATCAGTTGTCAGAGGCCCTGAGAGGCAGATGACCTTTAAATTGGGCCTCAAGGGGGATTCAGAGCTGCTTGGTGGTGGTGGGGTGCTGGCCTGCTCCAAGGCACTGAGCAAGGAAACACCTGTCCTGTCCTGGGTGTGAAGATGGTGTGAGGAGGCAGCTGGTGGGTGGAGGGTCAGGACAGCAGTCAGGGCAGTAAGGATCTAGGGTGTTATTCTGAGGGTTCTGTGGAGCCAGTGACAGGTTTAAAGCAGTGTGTCTTCACTGCATGTGTGTTTAGAGGGACCACTTGGTGTCTGCAGGGAGCATGTACTGAGGGAGTAAGATGTGGACCTGTTGGAGGCTGTTGCAGGTGTCTTGGGGATATGATGAGGGGAGGGGACGAGGAATTGAGATCGAGGGTGAAGAATAAACCATAGGGACTTGGTAGGAGCTCAGTCTTGAGGTGGGGGGCCCAAGGCTTAGCGGGCAGCCTGTGGAGGACTGGGGGAGAGGAGATAGGGGGAAGAGCACTCTGAGGGACTGGTGTGGACAGCTGGGTCCAGGTGTAAGGAGTGGCCATTTACCCCAAAGAGGAACTGGTGCTGGCACTGAGGTGCTCATCTGGCTTTGCTCTTCACAATCTGTCCCCTGGAGGGTGATGAAGACTGAAACTCTGAAACTCTAAAGTACTCTAGAGACCTTCCTAGGGGCTTGAGGTCTCCTCAGGCCTGGAGCGGTATCCAGACTCAGATGCTAGGGCACTAGAGCCCTGGCCCCTGGGGCAGGGGTGTGTGTGTGTGTGTGTGTGTATGGGCTCCTACCCTGGGTAAGGAGCCAGACCACACTCAGAAGCCTTGAATTGCCTTCTAGAACATTCCTGAAGACTTTCCCACTGATGGGGGAGACTCAAGAGCGTGAGCGGGTCCTTACACATTTTTCACGCCGGTACTGCCAGTGCAACCCTGATGACAGCACCTCGGAAGGTATGGCCACCTGCCCTGCTGCACCCGACCCACCCAGGCTCTCCCAGCTAGACCTTGGCCTCCTCCTACTTCTGGTCCACCTGGCACTTTTGTCCTGCTGCCAGGACCAGAAGGTTTGTCCTCTTTGGCAAATACAGTAAGTGCTCAATAACTGTTAAGTGAATAAACTACAGCACATGGAATGAGAGTAAGCTTCCAAATGTATTGCCCATTGCCCTTGCAGCCCTGAAAGTCTTCCATTTTTTTTTTTTTTTTTATTGTTGGGGATTCATTGAGGGTACAAGAAACCAGGCCATTCTTGGTTTTTTGTCTCTTCATTATTCTTGGGACCTGTCATAATGCTGATTCTTGGTGTGGTGGGGGGTCTAGGAAGGGATCCTCTTAGGAGAAGGTCATGAGGAATGGATGGACACAAGTCCCAGGAACTGGACAACTAGGTCTGTTATTGCAGGAGACAGGCCAATGCAGGGACATGGCCTAGATGCTCTTGGGTCTGAGGTTCAAAGTGGGTTTGGCCACAGGAGGCAGGGGTGAGGGATGGAGTGGGCTCATCCTACTCCATCCCTGCCCATGGGGCAGGCAGTGACCAGTGACTCTGGTGCTGCAGTGAGGGTTGGCAGGCAGCATCATGCAGGCCCTGGGCCGTGAGGTATGTTTGGCAGGTGACTGGCCTCTTCCTGTTTCCAAGGTTGTCAGACTGGCTCTATCAGGAGACAGATGGGTGGCTGAGAGTGGGAATGAGTTGGGTCCTCACACTGAGAGTGTCACTGTCTCTGATTTAGATGGGATCCACACACTCACCTGTGCCCTGATGCTGCTCAACACAGACCTGCACGGACATGTGAGTTGGAGAGCTGTGGAGGGGGGTGTCCTGTCACTCACCAGCCCTGAGTCGGCTGAGGGCTGCCCCTGATCCAGCTCTGTCGTGGGACCTATCGCTGAGTGACAGTGCTTCTGGTAGCAGACCTGGGAGTTAGGCAGCTTGGCTAGATTTGGCCCTGCTCTAGTTTTATCTGCCTGCGTCCCTGCCTCCAAGGAGGGCAGTGAGAACAGTTGAGGGATAGTTGAGTTTAGATGAGCTAAGCAAGATGTGTGCCCCTAGTCAAGTCCATGCCAGACATGGACTCGTGTCTAAAAGATCATGTACCCTTCCACTTCTGTCCTGCAAGCCTGGATGTGGGGTGTTGAAACACTGTACCGCAGGAAGCCCCACAGGTCAGCCACACATCCAATCAGGCCAGTAAGGGAAGCGACAGATGTAGGTCCCCCAGGCTGCGAGGCTGAGTTTCAGCCAGGCCCTGGGCTGTCTCAGTGCTTCTTGAGGCTCAATAACCCCTTCTTCTTCCCTCTGTCTGCTCCGGGACTCCTCTCTGGGTTCTTTTGCCTTCCCTCAGGTGGTAAGTGTAGCTAGTGATATGCATGCCTACACCACCCATCACCATGTCCCCTCTGTGTCCCCCATCACACTCTCTGGCCCCATCCAATCACTTCCTGTCATTGCTCACCTAGGGTGGTCAGATCCCACCCTTTGGAGATGTTTCAGTGACTTACGGGGACATCAGGCCAGTGTCTGGTTTCAGACTTACCCGGGAAGGTCAAGGGGATGTGAGGTAGAAGAAGGAGCTGGAATGGACATTCCACCACAGTAGGACTTCAGGTCCTACTTTTGCCTCCATGTGGTAGCTGTGTGACCCTGCACAGGTCACTGGCCCTCTCTGAGTTTTAGGTTCTCATGTGTGAGAGAGGGAATAATGACTTCCCCACAAATGTCATGGGCAAGACTGAGAAAGGCTAATGAAGGCAACCCTGAGTGTCTTCTGGCATCTAGTAAGAATATTATTATGAATAATATTAGTACATGAAAATAATAGTAGTATTTATTATTTATATTAAAATTTAAATGATGGTGAACCTGAAGGCCCAACAAGGCTGGCAGCCTGGGTGGGCACAGGGAAGAGGAGCAGAGAGTGCTGGGCTTGTGGGCACATGGGGGCACCTGGCCTGGGGAAGGCCAGAGCCTCGGTGCCCTCATCAAGAAGAACAAATGTGTGACAACTCTGGCTAAGTCTGCCTGGTCTGGTGGCTTGAGTCTGGAATAGGAGAGAAGACTCACATATTCCACACAAATGTCACCAGTGCTAAAGCCCATGAACAGACTGATATTCCTCCAGGCTGTTCCCTCTGCTTGTTTATGGAGAGCAAGTATTGCTACCCTGCCTTGAAAGGAGCACAGACGTGCCCCTCCACTCCCCATCTCCACCCTTAGCTAGGCCTGGGGGCAATTTCAGGCCCAGTCACTGCTGTGCCAGCCCTGGTGCCCTCCCCATGGCTAAGAACTACTAATGAGGGTGGCAGCCACTATTCATGGAACCAACCCCTAGGGTGAGAACACCCCTGAGCATAGTGCCCTTTGCTGGCCCGAGTCCCATGTGAGTGCCACAGCTGAGGAGGAACATCAGGGCTTCAGAGATCAGAAGTGGGTGGGGTAGGACCATTCGTGTGCGCAGAAGACAGACATTGGTATCCTACCCCTCTTTCTTGAGGCAGTGTGGCTCACCCATCAGGAGCAAGGCTTCTGGGTCAGTGTTCTTTGTATTTCTCTGTACAAAGGCTGTGTGGCGTAGGGCAAGTGATTTACCTCACTAAGCCTGTTTCCCCATCTTGAAGTTCTCACATATAACGTGCTTTGCCAATGGCCTGGTGGTTGCAGGTCCTATGAGGTTTTGGAGGACTCTGATTTTGTAGCTCTTCCTCACCCAACCCCCCCATTCAGACAGGAGCCCAGTGTCTGGTGGGTGGTAGATCTCAAAATCAGAGGCCTTGCCAGGCCTCAGAAACAGCTCTGCTCAGACAGGGAGGCAGAAAGGGGCCTCCAGAGGCTATCAGCCCATGCTGTTCAGGTGGGAGCAGCCTGGTTGAGAAATTAGGAAGGCTTTCTGTAGGAGGGACACTTGGACTCTTGTCCGCTGAGTGCCTTCTGTGTTCTATGAACAAGGCAGGAAGGGAACACTGTCCAAGGGCATCTCCCTTCTAGTTAGAGGAGTTGGACAGTATTCAAGTGTAAAGTGGTCATTAGTAGTAATAGATCTGAGATAGGGATAAACAGGAAGGTGTAATGGCAGCCTGGGGTGAAGGCAGGCCTCCAAGGTTTGGGGAGGAACCTGAGCAGTGGCCGGAGCCAGCCACAGAAAGATCTGGCAAAGCATTTCAGGCACAGGGTCCAGTGAAGCCAGTTTCCACCAGGGCTGTTGTGGACAGCACAGCTGTGGATGTTCACATATGAGTTTCTGTCTGAACACCTATTTTCTTTCTTTCTTTCTTTTTTTTTTTTTTGAGACAGAGCCTCAAGCTGTCACCCTGGATGGAGTGCTGTGGCATCACAGCTCACAGCAACCTCCAATTCCTGGGCTCAAGTGAATCTCTTGCCTCTGCCTCCCAAGTAGCTGGGACCACAGGCACCCGCCACAACGCCTGGCCATTTTTAGGTTGCAGCCTTGTCATTGTTGTTTGGTGGGCCCGGGCTGGATTCGAACCTGCCAGCTCAGGTGTACGTGGTTGGTGCCTTAGCCCTCTGAGCCACAGGTGCCGAGCCTGAACACCTATTTTCAATTCTTTGCAGTCTAGACCTAGGAATGGACTTACTGGGTCATATATGTGGTCATTCTATGTTTGAGTTTTTGAGAAGCCACAAA
>CAUYON010026250.1:0-11199 GCA_963573935.1 Arctocebus calabarensis | reverse complement strand
TATGGTATATGTACACTATGGAATACTATTCAGCCATTAAAAAAAATGGAGACTTTACAGCCTTTGTACTAACCTGGATGGAAGTGGAACACATTATTCTTAGTAAAGCATCTCAAGAATGGAGAAGCATGAATCCCATGTTCTCAAGTTTGATATGAGGACAATTAATGACAATTATTGACACGGTGGGGGTGAAGGAAGGGGAGAACAGAGAGAGGAAGAATGAGGGAGGGGTGGGTAAAGGAAGAGCAGAGAGAGGGAAGGAGTAAGTGGGGTGGGGTTGTGGGGTCTTGGTGTGTGCCACACCTTTTGGGGGCAAAACACGATTGTAAGAGTGTCTTTTCCTAACAAATGCAACCAGTGTAACATGAAAAAAAAAAAAAAAGAAAGATGGAGACTGTACCTCTTACATGTTTACATGGATGGAGCTGGAGCATGTTCTTCTTAGCAAAGTGTCTCAAGAATGGAAGAAAAAGTATCCAATATACTCAGTCTTACTATAGAGACCTATTTTTAAGTGAAGTTGAAAAAGACAATTGAAAACTGTGCACATGGATAGGACTTGGAATCTGGTGAGATGCTTTGTTGGGTAGTTAGAAAGCAAGTCAGTGTCTATACTGATGGCAATAGAGGAAGGTGTTTCTCTGGGTTCGTTTCCTTTCTTCCGGTGTGCACTCTTGTAGTCTTCTACAGGGGTATGGTGGAGTGGAAGGATGTGAAGTGGAGGGCTTTTTTCTTGTCTTTCTTGGATAAGGGTATGAAATTTGGGTGAGGGTTCAGTCATTCTGCGAGACACTTATTCTTTTGCTTTCAGTCATGTTTTCTCCTGTCATCTGCTGTGCTCATTGTTTCTGGTTCTGGATCCTCCTCCTTCAATGTTTTTCAGAGAACAAATCTCAGATCTTCTGTTTGAGAAGTGGGAGGTAGTGTGGTGGAGAGATATGTATTTATCTGTGTTGTTTAGGGGAAAGGAATTGCTCCATAGCCTGTTGCCCCTGTGTTTTTACACTGGACCTTACCATCTTCTATAGTACTTGGAGCCTCCCCAACACTGAGTCTTTCAGGGGTTTTGTGAGGTAAAGTGGCTTACTGTCTTTGGATTCTTCTGCCTCAGTATCAGATTATAATTTTTGACTTTCTATTTCTTTTTTTTTTTTTATTAAATCATAGCTGTGCACATTAGTGCAATCATGGGGTATAGCATACTGGTTTTATATACAATTTGAAATATTTTCATTGAATTGGCTAACATAACCTTCATGGCATTTTCTTAGTTATTGTGTCCTTATCCCTCCACCTGCTTTCCATTTTCCACAAATTTGTTGAGCTTTATGATCTCCTCTCTTCTTTTCTGTTCTTCTCTGTTAACACCTTTTGCATTCGCTGATGTTATTTATTTCAATAGATATTTGGTGGGGTGAGAAAAGAACCTCTGGGAAAGTTTGTCATTGTTAATTCAAACTCCAAATCACTCTTTTTTAAATGGAAGAAGAAAAATGTACATCCCTGAGGTAAAAGAATGTTTTAGAATTCTGATGCTTCATGAGCTCACTATATTTTTGTTGTATAAGATTTTGGTCAAGCTGATTATTTTTCACTGTGATGTTTTTACATATTATTATATGTGATAAGGATTTTCTTTTCTGTGACCTACAGAAAATCATTTAGTCATTCCATTTGTTACCTGGTTCAACTTAATCAACCTTTAAGACCCTGAAACATCTTATTTGTGGAGAATGCATACGTAGAGTTAGATGCACTTTTCTTTACCACAGACATTATAATTCTTTGTGTTTGCAAAATACAATATGAATGTTAATGAATCTAAATAACATACTAGGAAATGGACTTCCTCTGTAGGTGAGAATAAAGACTTGTTAATTGATTCATTTTTCTTTTCTTTCTTTTTTTCTTTTTGGAGCTCCTTATGTTGATAGGAAACACAAAATCAATGTGTAAATTCCCAAAGTAATGTGTTTGTCAGTCTTTCGAGTTTGTCTAGAGGGGTGGGTAAGAGAGAAAGTGGGAGTTTTTTTCTTCTATTTTGAGCTTGCTTCTTATTAATTTTTAATCCAATTTTGCTTTTTATTTCTTAATAACTTATTTAAGAAGTATTTATATTTTCTGCATTCACAGCATGGAGCTCTCTGTCCTGGATGTATGTGAAGAATAAAAAGATAATTTTTTTCCCAACCTTTTTTTTCTGGATTTACAGGCTACTTCAAGAAAACTCTCTATAAACATATAAGTTGCTTGAGCATTATGTAGATGTTAAGGAGGAAGGGGTCGAAGCTGTTTATGTTTTGAGAAGTTTGTGACAGAAAAGCAGGATTAAGTGAATGGAACATATGTTTTTTTTTTTATTTGTTAGTGATTTAGATTTCTTAATTTTTGGCTAAATATTGATGAGCCCAAGAAGACTGCTAAGAGAGAAGAGGACACGGATAAGAGATTCTTGAGGAAGTGAAAAGAAAGAGAAATATAAATGCCACAAATTAAATCATCATTTAGGGAAGGTGTATGCAAAAAGATAGATTTTAAGCTTTGTGTTGAAGGAATTGTTAGATATTGATTAATGAAAAAATTGTTAGGATCAATTAAGAAACAAACTCAAGCAAGGTCATACAGGTACTAATCTATTATAAGTGTGAGACGATGGTCAGTTGACATGTATTGATTTATGCTGATGTCACATGTATAAGGAGAAAAGGAAATAGAGAATCTTTTTTAGGAAATTTTACTCTAAGGAATATACAAGACAACATAATTGAGTCTTTCTTTTTTAAATCTTATATTTTTAAAACCCCAATAATTCTTAATAATGATTGTTATGGTTTGAATGTATCTTCCAAAGTTAATGAGTTGGAAACTTAATCCTCAGTACAACAGAGTTGAGTGGTTGGAGCTTTAAGGTCATGAAGACTCTGGCTTCATGAATGGATCAATGCTGTTATCACTGGAGTGGATTACTTATCGAAAGAGTGGGCTCCTGATGAGAGAATTAAGTTTGGCCTCCTTCCCCCTGTTCTAACACAAGATTGTCCTCTTTTACCCTCTATTCTTCTACCATGGGGATGAAGCAGAAAGAAGGCCTTTCCCAGATGCTGATACCTTGATATTGGCTTTCCCAGTACCAGAAGTGTCAGAACTACATCTATCTTCTTTATACATTATTCAGCCTGGGGAATTTTGTCATAGCAACATAAAAGAGACTAAGACAGTGACCATTTTATTCTTTAACCTGTGCTTTCGTTTTTATTCAGGGTCTTGCCTCTTAATGACCTCCTTTTTAAAAAAGTATTTATACTTTCTCTTCTACAGCATGTAAAAGTACTGAAGTGATTTTATTTTCAATTGACAAAAATTAGCCACTGTGAATGGTTCGTAAATGCCTTTTCTTCTTTTCTTATGTGGTAAAGATTCTTAGAAAGAAAAATAAATGCTACTATCAAGTATATTTGTACTTCCCTCATCGTCAATAACTATTTACTGGTTTCTGTCCTTCTCTATGCTGATTTAATAATAAAAATTAAAAAGTAGGATAAATAACTAGGTAAAGATAATTTAAATCCAAAACCTATGAATGACGTAGTATAAATCTGTTTACCATTATGAATCATTTGGAATCACATGTTCACATCAGTGTTGTGTATAAGTGAGTTCCACTGTGTTGTGAGCTATGACAGGGTTTCAGTCTTCTTCAGTTCTTGAGTAATTATTTCTAGTTATATCACCAGAGATAAACACATTCTTTTGGTACCTACTTCCTGCCAATTCAAACTTGTCATAAATCATTATTTGTGCAGCTTAAAGTTAATATTTTCATTTCCTATGGCACATCCTATAGAAATTCTTTTAGACATGGTTAGAAGTCTTATGCATTTCCCATTTAGTCTAGAATTAAATTTTATTTGTTATGGAAATCTAGATTTAAAAATGTTTACTCTCAGAATCTTGAAGATAATGATAAGTTTTTTCTTCATATCTATTGTTGCTGTTAAAAATCCTGATAGTTTGATTCTCATTTTTTCCATGTAATTGACCTTTTTTCTTGGTAGTCACTTGAATTTCATCTTTATCCTTGATGTTCTAAAAAACTGACTACCACGTACCCTAACCCAGGATTTCATTTCTCACTTTTTTCCTAAAATGGCCATACAGATCTTCATAACTAACCTTCTTTCTTGGTTCTAATGCCCACCTCCCTGTTTACATTATAGCCAGTGTCATCATTCTCAGATTTGAAATGTACTCATGTTATCCTTCTTTAAACCCTTTGCGATGAACTTCCCCATCCCTCATTTCCTTATAATTGGGGTTTTCAAGCCCTGTAACAAAGAAGCTGACTTGGTCTGTTTTCAGATCCTATTTCTGTTGGATAATTTGATTCCCATACATTATTATGTCACAGTAAAGATTTATCTGTTTTAAAAGAAGTTTGAACAACACTAGCCTGTAGGATGAGTTCCATACTTTTTGACTTGCTGTACAAAGCCCTTCATTTCCTGGCCTCAGAATTTCTCTGCAGCTTTGTTTTTCTCTTATATAACATTCATGCTGAAGTACTTGTGGTTTCATAAACACTATTCTGGTCATGCCTCAGCAAATGCAAGGGCACCATCTCTTTTACTTGGAAGGGCTTTCTCCTGTATTGGTCATCTGGCAGACTTCCAGTCTTTGATTTGGCATTCACAATGTATTTATTTTTGGTGAAGATTTCTATAATTCCAAACTCTACTTTCCCATTGCCAACTATCACTGTCTACTCTTATCACTTAGAGCCTGTTTCCTCTCTACTCAATGTGATCACTGTATATGTCAATAATAGAACAATCTATAATTATGCTTGTAATTGATTAATTAGGTTCACTTTTTAGATTTTGAACTCTTTGATGGTGGAGTCAGCATCTTAGTCATCTTATTGTCCCCGGAGGATGATAATGTCTGACTCACAGAAGCTGCTGTAAATTACTTACTGGCTACATGAATGGAAAAGATAGAAACCATCATCTAAGTATGACTCACTATTGAAAATATTTTTGCATATGTATGTTATCCAGAATATGAAAGAAATTTTCATGTTGGTAATTTTAAATTAGATCTTTGAGTTTAGGCATCTTAGAGTATAGAATTAATAGGAGGAGTACAAATACTGGTTTGGGAATGACAGCTTCTCTTAATAAATCTTTAGCATTTTCTGTGTTTCTTGTACAAAGATCCTTGTGAGTCACTGAGAGCTTAATATTAGAATAAAGTTTGCCTTTCTTTTGAAGATATGAAATACTTATTTTTATCTCCTGAGTCCCCTTTCGTTTATCTGTCAGAAAACTTAAAATTAAGTAAATTATACAACTGCAATAACCATCCTACCCCCAAAGCCCATGCCATTATCTTGTCTCTTTGCCCTCCTTGCTTACTTTACTTTTAAATATCACATGGCATTATTTTTTACCAGATACCTTTTTCAAGTGAGAAGAATATAAGTTAAATGTATACAAATCTGTGAATAACAGCTTGAAATTATTTTACGTCTAGCCCTAATTTTGTTTCAATAGCTCTCTAAATCACCTACGTATAAATGGACAGTGCCTAATTCTTTTTTTGTGTAGCTTTGAGTCAGTTATTTATGAGGCTACAAAATGGATTTACCATGGATATTCCAGACATCAGAATGTTTAGTCATTTAGCTTAATACTATGAGCAAAGAAAAGTCCAATTATGGGATGATGTCACTCTTCTCTCAAATTAATAATTAGATGTTATCTTTCTCAGGGTGAAGTACACAACATTTCTAAATTCAAATATTTTTCTTATTGAAACCTTTCTCAAACATTGAAGAATATTCACTTTGACACAATTAAATACAATTCTAGATTGTCCTAGTTACACCCTCTATGTCTATTTTTACTTAAGATAAATGATAGTGAAAGATTAAGGAAAAACTTCAATTGTCTCTGTTAATATATGGTTCAAATCTTATTATTGTATGTTAATATATGTTTAAATCTTATTATGGTATGTTTATTATGGTATGGCCTAATTTCTGCACAGTGGAGTTTTTCCTGGCAAGGCTCGGAATGAGGAGTGACTTGTATTAGGGAGTTTTGTTTTTCTCTTTTCATTTTCAACTCAAGGCCTGCAGAAAGTAGGAAGTTGTCAGTGAGATATCAGTGGTCGTGTAGGGATTGGTTTCTGAAGTCATTACGAATTGCCAGCTAATGGGTAGCTTTCTTTGATAGCTCGTTTATAATTGAGTGCCGATAGATGAGAATCAAACACAAAGGGAACTCAATTGTATCATTAATTTTGATTTTGTTTAATGGATGATTTCTGGGCACCACAGCAGCCTTCCTAATTTGTCTGTGTATGATGAAGAAACTAATCACACACAGGTCAGAGAACAAATAACATACGTTTCTCCAGAAAGGTCACCTTCAGAGAAAAGCTCGAGGAAAAAACCCCACAAACCTGTTGATTCCTTCCTTTTCTCCTGTTTCTTTGTTTTCCTTCTAGAAAATGCATTTGGTAAGATAATTAGTTCAAAATTTCAAATATGTAATGATTGACTATCTAGAATGTATCACCTATAAGTAGGTTTTTTCCTTGTAAAACTCTCCGCCCTCCTCACTTTCTTCTTATCACACTTACCTGATATCAGATACTGTTTTAAACACCCTATGAATATTAACTTAGTCCATGAAATAGCCCAATGAGGAAGGTAGTATTATCTTCTTATTCAAATGAGGAAACGGAGGCACAGAGGGATTGTGTAACATATTCATCATTATGATGTTGCTGATATTTGCTGGAGCGGAAATTCAAACCCAGGAAATAATGGCTATAGAAGTTATGTTCTTAAACCATTATTCTAGGTTGCTATAATTTACTAGCTTAGTTGCAATTTCTGTGAAGTTTGATAACTATATTTAAGAATACTATCAATCAAGCTCTTGGCTAAAATAATAAACCTTTGCAAATCTTTCTTTCTTTTTTGTTTAGAGACAGAGTCTCATTTTGTTGCCCTGGGTAGAGGGCTATGGTGTCACAGCTCACAGCAACCTCCGACTCTTGGGCTTAGGCGATTCTCTTGCCTCAGTCTCCTGAGTAGCTGGGACTACAGGCACCCATCACAACACCCAGCTATTTTTTTTGTTATTGTTGTTGTAGTTTGGCCAGGACTGGGTTGAAATCTGCCGATGCCCTACTCACTGAGCCACAGGCACTGCCCAACCTTTGCAAATCTTAACATGTGTTACGAATATATGTTTTTCTATTGGCATGTGGCAATAACAGTAATAAACTTGGGAGCATGCAAGAAAAATCAGATATCTTTTAATTGTTAGAAATATTCAATAAAACAGATTCCGTAAATTGTATATATGTACAATTGACATGTAATGTAATATATTTACATATACACATGTATATACAGGCACAGACACATTTCAAGTTAGGTATTTAACAAAATTGTAACTATTAGTAGATAACGAAAGTGATGTCAATGTGAGTATAGTTTACAATAGATTCTGAAAGGATACTATGCTTACAAATTGACTGGGCTTGAGTTCAAGATATTGTTAGTCACTCTAAGTGTGTGTGTATGTATGTATGTATATACTTAATTTTATAGTTAGATAAGCCAGAACATTATAAGGCAAGGGAGATTTTACTTTTTAAATTGGGACTCATTCCTAAGCCTATTTGAAAATATATCCATCTCTTATCTCTATGGTAAGTTATGATAGGGTTACCTGTCTTTTTGAAGAGCTGCTGAAAGTGCAGGATTCAGAAAGGTGAGTCCTCTAGCTGAGTGCAGACATAATTCCTGGAAGTACATCTATGCCATCACACAGGCAAAGAAGTCAAAGGCTGAAGTATGCACAGAGCAAGCTGAGGTAAGCTGAAATAAACTCAATTGTTTATAAAGCTATTGTGGCCAGCGGATGGATGTCAGCATTGAATGTGGTCAAGGAAACAAAATGAGGTGAACTAGGTGAGGCGACAGCTGGGGCTTTCACTACGATATTCCTTATTTGGAGTATAATGTGATTTGCTGATCCAGGAATTACTCCCTATTAAGGTATTTCCTAGGTACCTTTCTAGGTCATTATATCACTATTAGGTACAGTATTGTTATGTTATGTAAAGGACCAAAATAACAGTGCCTTCAACTAGATAGAAGGTTTGCTTGTCTGCGAAGTAAGAGTTCCAAGTGCGGACTGTCTGGGTCTGATCCGTGTGTGGGTCAGACCAGGATCCCAACACCGTATTCATCTTCCATTTCCAAGTGTATTATCCGCTTCAGGAAAAACATTTGCCATCTCTCTGTCCATGGTTCCTGCAGAAAGAGGAAAAGAAAAATAAGAAGATGTAAACATGTAATTTCTATAATTTCTATCCTTTTGGTCAGATCTTACTCACATTGACCATCCTAGCTATAAGTAATGTTGAGAAATGTGGTCTTAGCTTAGGGAACATTGTCCTGCTAAAATTAAGTGGATTATATCTTATTAAAAGAAAAAATAGAGGGTTAATTTTGAAATATAATTAACATTTATTTCTATAGTCAGTAAAAGGAACTTCTTAGGGAATAAAAGAACTTTGTGTGAGAAAGTTTGTTTTATACTTCTCACATCAATTGTAAGTAATCTTATTTTATTTCTATGCTATATAAAACATACTGTTTAAAAACATCTTATGAATTAATTTATTTCAACTTAGAAAAAGTATCGTATTCCTATTAATAAAAAAGGAAATTTTAAGAATACGTCTGATGTTAATAATATTTGTTTCAGGATATAGCTGGTATCATAATAATAAGCAATCATAATGACATAATTTAGATCATTGTAAACTCCAGTATTAAACAAATAAAATGAAGGTAAAATTCTAATGCAATCTGGAAATTACTAGATGTTATAATGTGAGGCTTAACATTTTGCCACTTTTTAAAAGACGTCCAAATTATCTTGAAATGCTAGTCTCACTTTCAATACCATTTTTAGTTTGACATCAGTCTCTACATAAATAAGAGTAGAATTTTAATGAAAACACTATGTAAATATAGCAGTGTGGGAATGAAAGTGTACTGAGCAGAAATCTGCAACTGACAGCAACCAGGTGCTAACCTGATTTTCTTGAATAGCAAAATTGAGCATGTAAACCAACTGCCTCAAAAACAGAGCTTGCAGGGGACAGGGAGTTGGATACATTTGAGATACCTAAAATTTAAGTTAGTGTTACAGGAAGAATGATTTTCCTGATCTTCTTAGCTAAGCTGAGTATAGAAGTATAGAAGGTATTAGTGCTAATCTTTTTTTTTATTTTGGTGGTAGCAAGCATTTCTTAAAACGTGCTGCTTCACTCTTTGGAAGATCAGATCAGAAGGAAAGCCAAGGTTTATCTATAAGGTTATAATAATGAAAGGAGTATTTTTTATATTCTGTATAATATTAGAAGGGCTTTAGAATGAAGACTACTTTTAAATATCTTTAGGGCAAATATAACAAACCTGCATCTTGCTAAAATAAGAATTACTGTAGATTCTGTGTAAGTTGAGGGACTGTGACAAACTGGTCGACATACAGACATGGTCCACATAAGGAACTAGGCCCACGGTACTCATACGTATAGTTGGGGCATGTCCAGTCTATGAAAATTAGGTCAGCTTTAGGAGGGAAGTTAACAATGGAGGCTCTACTGTATATTCTAAAATTTGCCTCTTTTGAAAGACATATTAGTGTAAAATTATAAAATAATTAATAAAATATGGGAATGACAAAAGGGCCTGAAAGTGTTTCCATTTTATTTTGGAAGAATATTAAAAACCCATTCTTGGTGATTTCAGAATCCATGCAGGAGCCCCTCCACCACCCAGGCCTCTCTGTTTCTTGGCTTCCTCTGCCCCAGAGACCTTGGACTTTGCCCATGCCATCCACTGTCACGATCATATTATAAACCTTGTCTTCACGTATGAACTCTCTTCCTTCTGCACGTTTGTACAGTCCACATTGTTGAGGAGGTGAAAGTTTACCTCACTCCCCTTAGGTTTTTAGCTGAGGTGGTTTAATAAAAAGATTAACAAGGGAAAAAACAGTTTATTAATGTATACTGTGTTGTACATCATGTGGGAGAAACCTCACTCAAAGCTCCAAGTGGAATAAAGTTATAGAGAAATGACAGGACAAACAACAGTGCTTTTAGGCTTCCAAGGGCCTTTACTGTACAAAGGTAAATATATGAGAGGAAACTAATGGAGTAAGGTTTGTTTACAGATTCCCCTGGCTTTCTCGTTGTGCTGATGAAAGTCTACAATTTCCTCTAGTAAAGGAGAGTTTATATCTTGCCTATAGGCAGAAGATGGGGAGGGTAGAGAGAGGCTACTACCTCTACTCCTACTTTGCTACTTCTTAACTGGCTTCATCTCAAAATAATTTTTATGTCAAAGAGGTATATTTTGGGGTGACATTCTGATTTCTTTCCACATAAACATTTACAAAAACTGGTGCAACAGTACCCAAAGAATTGCTTCTCAAACTCCAGTGTGTATCCAAAGCACCTAGTAGGCGTGTTAAAAGACACATTCTAGGCTTTCTGATTCAATAGATCTAGGGTGGCTTGAGAAATTATATTTAACAAATTTCCAAGTGCTGCTGCTGTTGGTGTAAGGACCACACTTTTTTTAAAATAATTTTATTAAATCATAATTGTGTACATTGGTGCAATCATGGGGCACAATGTGCTTACTTTATATACAATAAGAAATATTTTCTATCTCATACTGTTAGAGATAGCCTTCTTAATCACTATATGAAGACATTGATAGCCTACATTTAATAAGTTTCACCAGTACCCTGCTAAGATGCACCATAGGTATGATCCCACTAGTTGCCCTCCCTCCACCCATCCTCCCCCACCCCTCCCCTCCCTTTCCCTTTTCCCTGTATTCTTGTGCTATAATTGTGTTTTAGCCTTCATATGAAAGCTATAAATTAGCTTCATATTAGGGCTGAGTAAATTGGATACTTTTTTTGAGAGCTGCTGAAAGGCCTCTGTTAGTCTTTTTTTTTTTTTTTATAATTTTATTGAATCATAATTCTGTACATTGGTGCAATCATAGGGCACGATTCATATACATTCAGAAATGTTTTGATCGTACTGTTACAGATAGCCTTCATGGCATTTTCTTGATCACTATAT
>CAUYON010026249.1:0-47704 GCA_963573935.1 Arctocebus calabarensis | reverse complement strand
AGTGGGAGGAGAGATGAGGGAGGGTAATTGGCAGGTTCTCACCCAATGTGCACAATTGTGGTTCAACTACAACTTGAACTGTACCTTAGAAATGAAAACAATGTAACCTAAACATTTGTACCCTCATATTAATCTGAAATTTAAAAAAAAAAAAAGAGTTACTTTCTCTACATATCTATGCCAGCATCTGTGTTGTTTTGAGATTTTTTTAATATGAGCTAGTCTCACTGGATTTGGGTGATATCTCATTGTGGTTTTGATTTGTATTTCCCTAATGATTCGAAACATTGGGCATTTTTCCATGAAATATTGACCATCAAACTTTTCGTTTGAAAAGTTTCTGCTCATGACTTTTATCCACTTTTTAATGAGGTTATTTGGTTGTTTATTGCTGATTTGCTTGAGTTATTTGTAGATTTTGGTTTTTGGTCCTTTATCAGATGAAGAGCTTGTGAATATTTTCTCCCTTTCTGTCAGTTGTCTATTTACTCTATTGATTACATCCTTGGATATGTAGAAGATTTTTAATATAATCAAATTCCATTTATGTGGGTCACTATCAAGGTTTTAAGACATACTGTACTATTATTTTTCCTCATTCTATGGGTTGTTTATTTGCTCTTTGGTTCATGTCCTTGCCTTGTGGAAGCCTTTTTAATTTGATCAGGTCCCATTTATTTATTTTTGTTTTTGTTGTGATTGCTTTCAGGGCCTTCTTCACAAATTCTTTGTCTAGACCAGTATCTATAAGAGTTTTTGCAATATTTCCTTCTGTGATTCTTATAGTTTCATGCCTTAGGTTTAAGTCTTTTGTTCATCATGAGTTAATTTGCGTGAGTGGTGAGAGGTACAGATCTTGTTTCAGTCTTTTACATGTGGTATAGCACCTTTTATTAAATGGGGGTTCCCCCCCCATGTATTTTTTATCTGTTTTGTCAAAAATAAGATGAGAATATGAAGATGATTTCATCTAAGGATTCTCTGTTCTGATCTATAGCTCTATGTGTCTGTTTTTGTGCCAGTACTATGCTGTTTTGGTTACTGCAGCCTTGGAGCATAGCCTGAAGTCTAGTAAAATGATGCCTCCTATTTCATTCTTATTATGTAAGGTTGAATTTTTTTCTATATCTGGAAAAAAAAGTAGTGTTGCTATTCTAGTAGAAATTACATTAAATCTTTAAATCACTTTGGGTGGTATTGCCATTTTAACAATGTTGATTCTGCCAATCCATGAGAATAGTATATTTTTCCATCTATTACATCTTGTGCAATTTCTTTCCTTAGAGTTTTATTATTCTCCCTGTAGAGGTCTTTCACCTCCTTTGTTAAATATATTCCTAAGTGTTTTATTTTCTTTGTTGCTACTGCATCTTTGATTTGGTTCTCAATTTGGCTGTAGTTGATGTGTGCGAAAGCTACTCATTTGTGTACATTAGATTTGTATAACCTGAGACGTTACTGAATTTATTTATCAATTCTAGGATTCTCTTTGTCAAATTAAAAAATAATAATAATAATGATTCACCACAACCAAGTGGGCTACCTTCTGGGGATGCAAGAATGGTTCAACATACACACATCTATAAATTTACCATATAAATAGATGCAAAAACAAAGGTCATATGAGCCTCTCAATTGACACAGAAAAAGCATTTGACAAAATTCAGCACCTTTTCATGATAAGAACGTTCAATAAAATTGGTGTAGATGGGAAATTCCTCAAATATAAAGGCCACATATGACAAACCTCCAGCAGACATTATATTGAATGAGGAAAAATTGAAAGTATTCTCATTTAGAGCTGGAACCAGAGAAGGTTGCCCACTTTTTCACCACTTTTTTTCAACTTGGTGCTGAAAATTCTCTCCAGAGCAATTAGGGAGAAGAAAATACAGGGGATCCACATTGGGAAAGAAGACTTCATACTATTGCTTTTTATTGATGATATGATTATTTATATATATAAAATCACATATATATATAGCCTTTTCATTTCTGAATGATATCTTTGGAGAAACAGAAGATTTTAATTTTGATGTAGTCCAATTTATCTTTTTCTAAATTTCTGCTTGGTGGTTTCTATATCCTAAGAAATCTTTGACTATTCCAAAATCTGCAGTTTTTGTTACATGTTTTCTTTTAGATATTTTATAGCTTTTGATTTTACATTTATGTGTAGAATCTATTTGAAATAATTTGTATTAGTTGAACAGTAAGAGTTGAGTTTCATTTTTTTCTCCCATTTGTTCTATTTGTTTCCTTTTATTCTAATATCATTTGTTGAAATGATTGTCTTTTTCTTTGGAAGCTTTGTCAAAAATCAATTGAGGGTGGTTCCTGTGGCTCAGCTAGTAGGGCGCCAGCCCCATATACCAAGGGTGGCGGGTTTTAGCCTGGCCCCGGCCAAACTGCAGAAAAAAAAAAAAATCAATTGAAAGTGTGTGTGTGTGTGTGTGTGTGTGTGTGTGTGTCTGTATGCTTGCTATATTGTGGCTACTTAATTTTACTCTACTGATGTACTAAAATGGTACTATGTTTTGAATACTGGAGCTTAATAATAAGTGTTAGATACAGCCTGTCCTCTAATCTTATTCTTTTTTTATAGTGTAGTTTAGACAATTCTGGTACTATACATTTAATACTGTAGCTTTATAGTGCAGTCTGTACTCTAATTTTATTCATTTAAAAATATTTTAAGTTCATTCTCAGTCCTTTAAGTTTTTATGTAAATTTGAAAAGGAGGTTATCAATTTCTATTTGATAGAAGGGTGGTTCAACAAATAAAATATGTGCAAGTCCATTGTGTATAGATTTGTGTATGTTGAATCATCCAATGCCTATTTAGATTTGACTGGAATTTAATTAGATCTATAGATCAATTTGAAAAGAGTAGACATCTTAATATTGATCCCTCCAATCCATGAATGTGTTATATCTATTTAAATTTTCTTTTTTTTTCAGAAATATGTTGTAGGTTTCAGAATCAAGATCTTGCACATATTTTATTTGATATATTTCTAAGAATTTTGTGTTTTATGATGCTTTTGCAATATCTTCTAAAAATTTTAATTTATAGTTTTTTTCTAGTACATGGAAATACAATTAATTTTTATATATTGGCTTTATATCCTATGACCATGCAAATTTTGCTTACTGAATCTAGGGTTTGTGTGTGTGTGTGTGTGTGTGTGTGTGAGAAAGAGAGAGAGAGAGAGAGAGAGAGAGAGAAAGAGAGAGAGAGAGATCCTTAGAACTTTCTGTGTAAATTATAAATTGTAAATAATCATGCTTTCTACAAATAAAAAAAGATTTACTCCTTCTTTCCTAATACCTATGCCTTTTTTTTCTTTTTCTCATATTTACTGCAACAAACTCTAGAATGGTATTGAATAGAGGCAGTTGGAATGAATAAACATCTACCCTTTGTCCTAATGTTTTATTTGTATATTATATTAGAAATCTACCTTACAAAATTGTTGCTTTTGCTTTCATCAGTGGGGGTTGTTTTTAAAAGAGAGTAATAGAAGAATAAGTTCTTATAGTTACTCGTATGTTTACCATTTCCGTTTCTTCACTTTCTATCGATATGAGTTCCCATCTAGTATTGCTTCCATTCAAACTTAAGAATATCCTTTTGTATTTTTTGTAGTGCTAGTCTGTAGGCAATAGGTTTTGTCAAGTTATATTTTTAAAGAAAATGTCTTTATTTCACTCTTGTTTTGGAAAGGAATGTTTGCTGTCTGGTTATAGAATTCTGGGCTATTTTTTTTTCAACATTTTAAATATGTCATCCCTTACTGCTAATAAATGGCCTTTTTGAAGTGTTAGTTGTGTGCTGAATGCTAATGAGGTGGTAACAGAGTGTTAAAGAGGTTTCTGCACTCTGGCTAGTTTAGAACTCTAATAGTCTCCCACCTCTGCTTGACTTCTAATATCTTTGTTTTGCTGTAGGTCCTCTAACAATACTTCACTGTAAGCCTCCTGTGGTCTTTTCTTGCACATGAGTAGTGCAGTCCTCAATGAAGGACTCGAGGAGGCACCCCATATAGAACTTTGGAGCTCATGTCCGGAATCTATGGTGCCCCTCAGATTCTACCCTTCTCCGTATATCCAAACTGATGTGTGACTTCTCAGCTCAGGGAGAATGCTGAAGGAACTGAGCATTTGGACTCCAGCTCCACCAGAGCTGTTTTTGGAAATTGTCCCAGGTGGAAAGCAGGATAGGATGCTATGGAGCAAACATGGTGCTTGCCTTTTGTGCTTCTTTTTCTCCCCCCAATGACTAAAAATACTTTCTTTTAATATTTTCCTCAGTTTTGTAGCAATATATGATTGTTAGAGCCAGCTCATCCCAGCTTGGTGAGAAGCAACTTTTAAATTTTTAGAAATACTGCCAGATAGTTGTTAAACAATTTGTAATCAGCTAAATGGAGAGTATGCAATATGCCATGAAACCAGCAAATGTTACAATCCAGGCTTTTTTTTTTTTAAATATGAGAACAGATTGTTCAGCATTTACCAGGGTATCACTGTTTAACGATGGTAGGGTTGGTCAGGTACTAATTGCTCCAACATGGCTAGAAGATGAAGTTCCATTTTCTATTAATTCACTTATTTCTTAATCCCTTTTCAATTTGACTTTAATTGCCTCTAATCTACTTTAAAAGACTATTTTGTCCCTGAACTTTTCTATGTTCTTTTTTTATTCATGCCTCTGATAACTGGACCCATATTTGCTATTTCTTCTGACCTTGGTTATTGTAAGTGTACATTAAAATTGGTATTTTTTTCTGTCTCACTCATTGCTCCTTCTGTTACTTTTAAGGACTTCTTTTTCCTGCCCCTAACTGCAGGCTCTCTCTATCATTCAGTTTCTCCTCCAGGTAGCTAGATGGTGAAAGAAGAGGGTTCTGATGTGTAATGAAATTTGAGGTGTATGGAAAAACAATGTAATTGTTCTTTCTTGTCTGTTCACACACTTTAGTTGGTTTAGTGAACCCTTTTGTGATTTTCAACTTTCAGTTCACTGTGATCTACATGTTCCACCCTACTTTCACTCCTTGAAAAGATTTATGTCAATGACTTCTCTGATCCTCTGTTGGAAATGAATTGAAACACTTGAAGCTGAGAAACCAAGAAGAGATGAGAGAACAAAAAGGGAATGGGACCTGAAGATACTTGTATATCTGCCAATTTTCTTACCCTTCTTTTGATCACTCATATCTTCTACAAATTTCAGCATATGCCTATTATAGTTCATATTGGATTCAATCACTTTGAACAAAATGTGGTCTAATTCTCAGTTCTACTTTTAATGTAGTTAAAATTCACATCTTCCATGAGCCTTGTCTGACTACCCTTGCTCCCAGAATATCCATTTCTTCTGTGTAACTAGTATTTTCTAGTCTTTTCCCCAATTAGGCATGAAATTACATTATTCAGTATATTCATCATTATGTTTATGTATTAGTTCAACTAGAAGCTACTTAAGGGCAGATATAATTTTATGGGTTTTTTTTGTTTGTTTTACATCCAGTGTCTAGTAATTTTTAGAAACTAAACCCATCCATGGTGATGGATTGATTTCTGAATCTATTTAAATGTACATTCTCTTTAGAAAACTCTATTTAATTTTTGTTTCTTTCCAAATCAACTCATCCTGTTTACTTAACACTACAACATCAACATGATTAATCACTTCTTTTAGAAGAAATAAGTTTAATTAGTTAAACATCAATCCATGGATTTAGTGAAATGGCTAATCCAATACATTTATCTTAACAAACAAGATAATTTGATGTGGTCTAGATATTTTAGTGACTAGTTATTATAGTTGATCAAATGTGCTTCATCCATCACAATGTGATTGGATGATTATGATTAACCTTCAAGTACCCCTAACATTTCCCTTCCAACTTGTGGAGACAAGTGTTCTAAAAAAGCATTTGTGTTTAGAAAATTCCCTTTACTCTACATCCACTCTCTTCCTGGAACTTTCTCATGCTGGCCTGATTTCTCCTCTTTATAGCTTGTTTTCACGTGACTAGAGTTCTCATTCTTTATATAACTGCTTTTGTAGAGTAATCAAGTACACTTGGCCTTCCAATTCAATACTACTTACATGATGCAAATAAGCCAAACAAGTAACAGACACAGTCAATAAAACAAAATTACCATACACTTTAAGATGTAAGAATGACAAATTAGAGATTGGTTTCATTATGTGAGAAGTCACAGAAGTTGACTATCTTTTAAAATATCTAGTCTGAATGACATCAATTTACACATGAGAAAAACCAAGCTCAAATAAAGGGAAATGACCTGCTCCAGGTCATGTAGTTGGTTATTTTTAAAGCTAGGAACAGAACCATGGTTTGATCCCTAGTTCACAGCTCTTTCCTTCATCACAAATATTTTAAGTTGAAATTCTCCTTTCTTCTGTTTTGTCCCACTTACCTACCTTGAAAGTAGAAAACTAAATGGATATTCTTTCTCATTGTTTCTTTACTTTCTATTTTGTCTGCTACTCTTCACAGAAAAAAAAAATCCATAGCAAGGTGGCTATACTGGGCCTCTCCTGTCCTACACTTCCTTATCTTTCTTCAATTTAATCTACTTTCATTCTACTTCACATCTACCCTACTGGCAATGTCCCCAGTTATCTCCATGCTGTTAAATTCATTGTCACTTGTCTGTCCACCTCTTATTGAACTATCAGAAACATTCAGTATGAAAAATACTTCTCTTTTAAATTCTATGAATCAACAAACTCTGATTTTCCTACTCTTTCCTTTTTTGATTTTTAATTGTCTTCTTCTCCCACAACTTACCTCTAAAAAAACTTTACCACTTGGGGCGGCACCTGTGGCTCAAAGGAGTAGGGCACCAGCCCCATGGGGTGGAGGTGGCGGGTTCAAACCCAGCTCCAGCCAAAAAACTGCAAAAAAAAAAAAAAAGAAACTTTGCCAGTTGTCAAAATTTTAGAGAAGAAGCTGTGAAAAATCTTGGTAAGAAAACCTGACAAAGACATTACAAAAAATAAAATTACAATCAAATATACCTCATAGATGCAAAAATCCTTAACAAAATATCAGTAAATAAAATCTAATAGCACATAAAATGGATAATGCTAAAAGGAGTTTATCCATGTATGTAATTTTGGTTTACTATTAAAAAGTTAGCAATGTAATTCACCATATTAACAGCATGAAGGAGAAAAATGTATGACCATCTTAATGGAGAAAAAATCATTTCATAAAATTTACACCCATTCACTGGTAAAAGCTTTTAGAATTCTAGGAATAAAAGGAATTTCCTCAATCTGATAAAAGACTCCTATGAAATACCAAGAGTTAACAGCATTTCTGAGGGTGAAATATTTAGTTCTTTTTCCTAAGACCACAAGAAGGCAAACAAATCCATTTTTACCACTTCTATCAACATTTTAGTGGAAATCTTAGCTATTGAAATAAGAGTAGACATTCAGATGAGAAAGAAATTAGTCTTTAGTCATATATGACATAATTTTCAAAGTAGAAAAGCCTAATGAAACCTCAAAAAAGCTGCTAGGACTAATATGTGAACTTAGCAATGTCTTAGGATACAAGGTCAATATACAAAAATCGATGTATTTTCCATATTTAAGTACATAAAACAGAGAAATGAAATTTAAAAAATCAATTCCATTTGCAATAGAGTCAAAAAGCATAATGTACTTGGGAATAAATTTAACAAAACCATGTAAGTCCTTCACATTGATAACCACTAAATACTGCTGAGAAAAATTAGAGAAACAGATGGCAAGATATATCATATGCATTGATTAGAAAACAAATTACTGTTAAAATGTTGATTCTTCCCCATAAATCTATAGATTCAATACTATCTCAATAACAGTTTCACCAGAATTTTTTCAAAGAAATAAACAGGCTAATTCTAACATTTATATGCAAATGTGTGGGAACTATAATATTCAAAGAAATCTTGAAGAAGAACAAAGTTGGAGGACTTAACCTAGCCTATGATTTGCGTTCAAGTTACAGTAATTAAAAAACTTAATACTGGTGAAAGGTCAGTATAAATAAATAGGTCAATGGAACAAGATTAGCAAGTCCAGAGTTAGACCCCCTACTGATAATAATTTTGTCTGATTTTCAACAAAGGCACCAAAACCAAGTAATAGGACAAAGAAAATCTTTTCAACAAAATATGCTAGAACAATTGGATATCTTCATAGGAAAAAAAACATGAATCTTGACCTCACACCATAAAAGGATACTTGAGATAAATCTTAGACCTAATCATAAAAGCTAAAACAATAAATATTCAAGGAGAAAACTCAGGAGAATGTCCTTGGAACTTTGAGACTAGGTGAAAGTTTCCTAGATGGGATACAGAAAACTGAAACTTTATAGTCAGCAAATCTGATATTATCAATATTAAATGTCTCTTCATCAAAAGACACTATTAATAACAGGTAATCTACAGATCTGCATAAAATGTTTATAAGGGTGGCACTTGTGGCTTAAAGGAGTAGGGCTCTGGCCCCATATGCTGGAGGTAGCAGGTTCAAACCCAGTCCTGGCCAAAAACTGCAAAAATAAATAAATAAATAATAAATAAATAAATAAAAATAAGATATTTATAAAACATACATCTGACAAAGGGCTGATATTCAGTATATATAAAGAAATAATTTTACTACTCAACAATAAAACTACAACCCCATTTTAAAAATTGGCAAGCTGTTTAGTTTAAACAGCTAGCCTTTCAGAGAAAATTATGTAAAGGACAATATAAAAAAAATGGTCAAAATTATGGTCTTTGGGGAAATACAAATTAAGTTCAAAATGAGATATGCTAAACATTCACCAGAATGGCTAAAATTAAAATCACTGACAAAACCAAGTCATGGCAAGGATATGGAACAACTAGAAATCTCATACATTATTGATGGGATTGTAACATGATATAATTGCTTTGTAAAAAGGCCGGCCCTTTCTTAACAACATATTACTGTCTTATGACTCAGAAATTCTGTTCCTAGCCAAGGGAAATAAAAAATATGTCCATAAAAGTAGTTATGTGAGAATGTTCGAATCAGATAGACTTATGATGTCTAAAACTGGAAACAGCCCAATTACTCATCAACAACCAGTTAAACATACTCAGGTATACTTATGTAATGGAATATTGCTTGGCACCAAAAAGTAACAAACTACTTATACTTATAACATGGGTGAATCTCAAAAACACTAAGCTTAATGAAAATGTTTTCCCCAAAAAAGCATATGCAATATAACTATACTTATATGAAATTCTAGAACATGCAATACTAATCTGTGTGGCAAAACATTGAGAATCTTGTTTACTCTGGGAGAGAAGAATGGAGAGTTGCTGGAAAGGCATGTGAGGAAACTTTCAGGATGATGGTAATATTTCCTTTTTGATTAGAGTTAGGACAGTGGGCAAAATTTTGCTCCCCAGGTATTTTCTGGAAAAATATTTAGAAAATGTATAGTCATAATTGGACAAGGGAGTATACAGAGCTGATGACATCCCATGGGCAGCAGTCAGGGATACTGCTAAACATCCTACAATGTCTAGGGATAGCCATTCCACCACAAAGAATTAGCTAAGGTTGAGAAAAGCATTGAGGTTTCAAAACCCTGAGCTAGGGTTACATATTATACATGCATTTCTCAAAACTCATTAAATGATGTATCTCTGCCACATTTTTGATGTAAAATAGAAGAATTAAAACCAAATATTTATCCTTGTTACTAATGTGCATATTGTAGTTGGGGAATGGAATAAAGTATTCTTTCTTTCATCTCAAGACCATAAAAAATAATGTGGATTGATGCATGGATAGTAGGATGGATATATGGATATCTATATAATAAAATACATATAGTAAAGTTTTAATTATACGGTCTACATCAGTGGTTCTCAATCTGTGGGTCACGACCCACAGGAACCGTATTAAAGGTTCACGGCTTTAGGAAGGTCGAGAACCACTGGTCCACATGAGAGTAACTAAGTATTCACTATTTAATTCTTTCATTTCTGTAAGTTTGAAAATTTGCATAAAATGTTATCATCATTAGTTTTTTTTCTTTAACTCACCCACTTACCCATATCTCCATCAGTATGCTTTGCCTATTCTGTTATCACAATACATCTTCAGTCAGTTCACATTTGTCTATTTCTACTCTAGCAGCAACGCTCTCAACTAGACCACAGCGGTAGCCTACTACTCACTGCAGCCAGAGCTCCCTGATTAAAATCTCTGAACCAGCAGCTCCCTGTATTCAAAACAAGTCTTCTGCCTTACTTGTCCCCTGGACCCAACACTTGCCTACTTTTTCAACTCTTTCCTGACATCTACTATGTCACTCTCTCTAGCTACTCTGGCCCACATTAATTTCCTAAACTGTCACACTTTTCCTCACATCATGACTTTACCTGTTTCCTCTGCATGAGATACTTTTTCCATGGCTCTTGACAAGCTCCATTCCTTTTAGGACTCAGTTAACACAATACTTCTTGCTCCATCCATCTAAAGTGTCCTCTTTGGCAGGGCATGGTGGCTTGCACCTGAAATGCCAAGACTATGGGAGGCTGAGGTGAGAGGATAACTTGAGGTCAGAAATCTGACACCAGTAGGGCAAAACTACTAGACCCCTATCTCTACCAAAATTAGAAAAAAAAAATTAGCCAGGTATAGTGGTGTGTACCTATAGTCTTAGCTACTTGGAAGGCTGAGGTGGGAGGATCCCTTGAGCCAGGAATGCAAGGCTGCGGTAGTAAACTATGATCACACCACCTCAATCCAGACTGGGAGACAGCTCTGTCTCAAAGAAAAGTGAATAAATAAATAAAGTATCCTCCTCCCTATCAACAGCTTTCCCTCACCAGTTTTACTTCCTTCATAGCAGATCATTGTATTTATATTTTTTATTTCTGTGTTCTACTTGGATCTTAAAGTCCAAGAAAGCAGAGACTGTATCTGTCTTGTTTGTTGTATTATCAAGCCCAGAAAGTGTCTAGCATGTTAAGTGCTAAAAAATGTTCGTCTATTGGGTGATATGTTTGGAAACTTGATAAGATGAACTTTTTCAATGTCCTAGAAATGCCCACCTGCTGGAGAACAAGATTCTATGAGGCACTCTCTTAGATAAAGGAAGTGCCACGTAGAGACATAGAAGATTATGAAACATGATCAACATAGAGATCCTCCTTCAGGTATATGTGCCTCCAGGCTCTCCACACTATTTTGGTTTCCATTGACTTGGCTCAAGAACAGAGGATTAATGAGGTGTCTTCCTGAATCTCTTCACATATGCATTAAAGATCGTGCTATAGGAGAATATTTATTGACAAAGGAAAAGTTCATAATTCACTGTCAAGTGAAAAAAGCAGAGCCATGCATGGTGGCTCATGACTGTAATTCTAACACTTTAGGAAACTGACAGAGGTGTATTGCTTGAGCTCAGGTGTTCCAGACCAGCCTGAGCAAGAGAGAGACTCTGTCTCTGCTAAAAATAGAAAAATAATTGGGCATGGTGGTGGGTACCTATAGTCCCAGCTACTTTGGAGGCTAAGGCAAGAGGATTTCTTGAGCCCAAGAGTTTGAAGTTGCTGTGAGCTATGACACCATGGCACTGTACCCAGGGGACAGAGTGACATTCTGCCTAAAAAAAACAAAAAGAAAGAAAAAGAAAAAAAAGACAATAAAAAGGTAGATGTTAGAAGAATTTGCTCAATACTATCTCCAGAACACTAAGCACCCTGAAAGACCTTATCCCTTTCTTACACAATATTTTTTTAGGATTGTTAATGGATTATTTTCCTTGCCCTAGATCTTCTGAGGGGAGACACCTTTGTTTACTCTTGGAATCAGAGGGCCTGGGTATTTTTGTAAGTCCCTAGGATAAAAAGCCTTGAAGTAGGTATAACCCATGGGATATTTATTTGATGGTAAGTGCAAATAGTATGCATAATACTAAGGGCAGGGTTAAATTGACCAAAAGGAAGTTTATGTTGCATTACATTATTTTCTGTGCCCTGAGGAGTTTAATTCCAGCTGATTCACAGAACTGACTCCTGTGGTACATTGAGAGACCAGGAGTGTACCACTCTGAAAGCAATATGGAAAGGCATCTGTTTTCTTAGTGTTCCTAAGTTTTTCACCCTTACTTTAATATCTAAATTACAATAATCTGAGGAACCCTCCTGTGTGACTGCAAGAATCCATTTCTGTGCCTAGTTATCTCTGAGGTTCACTGGAGGAATACTGAACAATTTTTCTGAAACTGTTCTAACAAAGTACTACACATTGTGTGGCTTAAAGGAAAAAGAGTATTTATTGTCATACAATTCTGAAGACCAAAAGTCCAAAATCAAGATGTTGAGCAGTTTGGTTCCTTCTGAGGGCTGAGAGAATCTGTTCCATAACTGTCTCAGCTTCTCACAATCTTGGAGTGTTTCTTCACTTTTCTTGAGTGACGTTCTTGTTACTTCTTCTGTGAATGTCTGTCTCTGGGTCTGAAGTTCCCTTTTTCTAGGCACACTCCTCATATTGTTTTAGGGCTCAACACAATGTATAATATAATACATTATAATATGTTATATTACCTTGTGATGTAATATAACTAGGACCTATTTTAACTTGATTTTCTGCAAAGACCCTATTTTCAAATGATTCACATTTACAGGTACTGGGCTTTAGGACTTCAATGTTTTGTGGGGCAACACAACTTATCCCATAAGCGATACCAACCTGGGTAAGGCCACGTTCCACTCAATCCAGTCCTCTGTTCTGGCTCCATCCCACTTGTTTCCACATCACTTTTTCCTCAGACTATGATAGTACACTCCTATCATGATCTTTATGAAGATATAAGGATGATGTAAGTAAAATTAAAGGCAGAGAAGAGAAACTTGAAACTGGATATTAGATACATTAGCTCTTCAAGTCCAGTGTTTACAACCTCTTACTGGGGTTCTGACCATCTTTGTCTTCCCTTTGGTCTACTGCCAGATTGGGGTACCCGATCATCCTCCTTAGAGGAATTTTCTGTATTTCACTTGTTTCCTTACCCCCTTCCAAGGCTTCCTCCAGAAAAAAACCACAAAATCAGTCAATATTAAAATGAGCACTCCAGGACTGACCTTTGAAACAATCAATCAAAACTCTGTTATTATTATAAAGACTACTTAACACAGTATTTGTAGTACCTGCACTTGGGTACAGATCTCCCTGGTTAAGAGTGGGTAGGTACCTGCCTTAGAACTGATTGGCTAACAACTATCACCAAAGTGACCTTACCTAGCATAAAGAGGGAACATCCTATAAGAACATATTTTGAACAAAACCTGCTGTAGTGTTTTTGTAAAAGCGTTACCATTTTTCTTACTATCACTGTGTCATGGTATGGGTAGGGTCTCCCAGATGAACAAAGTTTCACAAGAACTGTACCTTACAAGATGATGATTATTATCTGGAATAGTCATTTTCTTTAAATACCCATCCATATAAGCAGAGTAATAGGTAGGCATAGGAGTTATAAGTGACAGAATTGTTCAACCAAAGAATAAGTTAGCAGAGGCATTTGTCTAATGGCCCTGCATGTGAGAGCAGGGTCTACACAGCTGAAGAGCTTTCTACATGAAAGCTGTGAGGCAGAGAAGCAGAGATGCTGTGAGGCAGAGATGCCATGGGGTCCAATTTAGATAGGTTGCTGGTAATATGCATCAAACTTCTCTCAGAACTATATGGAAATCAGGTAGGTTGCAGGGAGGGTGCATATGCCACAGAAGCGTAGACTACAGTCCCCCTGTGTCCCAGCCATATGTGATCATGCTCTAAGTCAGTCCACCTTGTCACTGGCCCTTCAGAGTGGTGGCTAATTGCAATCTCTTGATCAGCATATGAGTGGGGATTGGGGGAGCACTCTACCAGGTTAGGGAAGTAAGGGAAGGTATCACAAAGAATCTCACATTTGAACAAGTTTATGAGGCTGAGATTTATAAGTGTGTGCCATTGGGGTGAATATAGCCAACAAAACATGTCCAACTCAACCCCCTCAAGAGATTTCACATAGCAACAAAGACTCATGGCTTCTCTGGAAAATGGAAATACCTGTTAAAACACTAAGCCTGCATACTTGAGAAGAGGAGTAGGCTAGATCTGCTAGTTCTCTGCTTCCTTAAAAAGGATGTGTGATCTTCAGTTCTACATAGTCTCCACTTCTCCTTATTTTGTCCTCAGCATGCAGGCACAGGCAGTTCCCTCCAATATCTACTGATCTTGGTCTGATTCTTCTTATAAATAGAGGAATATTTAGAGGTAGAAAAACAAAAGATAGGCTGGGGTAATAACATGATTTTTTTTATATTAACCAATTTTCTTGAGTCATATTGCTATCTGTCAAAGCCCAATAAACACAGCAATTTTTAGAATCTTTGTTATTAAATAAACAAAAAGAATAGGACTTAGTAGGCAGAGAAAGAGCAATGTGTGGGTCAGTGGAAAGGACATTCCAATCATAAGAAACTAAATGTGTAGAGTGGCTGTTCCCTGCCATGTCTGGGAATTTCAACATGACTGGGATATTGACCTGCCTAGAATGGTAGAGGGATGAAGGGTAGGACTAGTTCAGAGTGTAGGAAAAGGAAAGTGGCTTGAATGACTTGCTAAGCACTTGGGCATCTAGGAGATCCCCAGTAATAGAAATGATGGAACATGCAATGGATGAGGGGACATGCCATACAATTGATAATCAATTGCAAGGACAGGTTATTTAGAAGGGAATGTATGAATGGGTATGGGCCTTTTGTAGTCTTCAGTGACAGGGCATATTGTAGGATTAAGAACTGAAGTGAAACTTTGAAACCTCAGTGCAGGTCAGCCAAATTATTCACTCCATGTAGGCTACCACAACAATCAGGTGAAATGTGAAAATGTGGTTAATGACCTGAAAGGCAAAGTCAATTAGAGTGGATTTGTTTTGCTTCATCTTATTAGTTGAGTTTTTTTTTTTTTTTTTTGACCTCTTTTGGGTTGAAGTAGATACTGGACATATATTTCTAGCATTTTCTTTCTTGGTGCAAATGATAGTCAACCTAATGCCAATTAACATGAACCATGGCACCACGACACCACACATGTTCAAGCTTAGCTGGCTCCTGACTTGAGGTGATGCTGACTGTCATTTGGGAACTTGATGTTTCATAGCATGTACTTGTTAGATATCAACATCTTTTTTTTGTTGTTGTTTGTTTGTTTTAGACAAAATCTCATTCTTTTGCCCTGGGTATGATGTTATAGTTTACAGCAACCTCAAACTCTTGGGCTCAAGCAATCCTCTTGCCTCAGCCTCTTGAGTAGCTGGGACTATAGGTGCCCACTGCAGCAACTGGCTAATTTTTCTAGTTTTAGTAGAGACAGGGTTTCACTCTTGCTCAAGCTAGTCTGGAACTCCTGAGCTCATGCAATCCACCCACCTCAGCCTCCCAGAATGCTAGAATTACAGATGTGACCTACTGTGTCCAGCTAGCTGTCAATATCCTTAGACCTATTTTAGACAACAGGAAAGATGGAACTGATTCCTAATGCTAAATTAACATATTTGAGTGATAACTAAAAACAATGTTAATCCTTCAGTAGCCATTTCATTTATTTAAGGCTTTGGATTTAATAGGTCACTTTTTCATAATTTTGTTTGATTTTCATGTTAAGCAAAGCTGTGATATGGGGAGGAGGTTAGAATTATTATGTATATTTTATATGAAGAAAACATGAGACTCAAAGAAGATGAAGTAACTTGCCCCAATTTATATAACTAGTAAGTGCAAATCCATCTAGGAAGACAGTTTTTATGTCTCCTGTTTCATTGCTCTTTACCTGTTCAACATTTAGCACATTTTATCTGTTAAAACACTGTTTTTAAAGAGGCAATCTTTAAAACAAAAGGTTAGTATTGTATTAGTAATGATAATTTTTTTCAGTATCAAATGACATAAAATCCAACTCAAACTGGCTTTAATAAAATGGGACTCTTGTTGACATACATTTCTAGGATAATCCGAGATTCAGTTGTGACTTGATCCAGCAGGGACACTTAGTTTCTCTCATCTCCAGGCTTTGCTTTCCACTGTGTTGACTTCATTCTCAAGTTTCCCAGAATAGCTGGATAGCTGTCAGTTAACTTCAATCCATAAATGTTCCCATATCTGGGTCCAGTGGACATAAAAGAACAAATCTTCCTGGCAGCTCTCAAATAAGCCCTGGGATTCATACTGATTGAATCCATTTGGGCCATCTGCTCATCTCAGAACCAGTCACTGCGGCCAGTCACTGTAATGTGCTAATGTATTAAGCTGAATAAGAGACCTCACCTCTGGAAGCAGAACTGGAACCATGCATGGACTGAAGAAAGTGGGCAAAGCATAGTTCTCCAAAGAAAAATGGAAGATGAGAGTATCAGAAAAGAAGGGGAATGGATGCTGGGTGACAAAGCAAAAGTGTCCTCCATAAGGAACCACTTAAATTGCTGGGCTTATTCTCTAGTAGAATGAGGAAACAGGCCTTTTTATTGAAAACTAAGCCCTTTGTCTACCAGGCAGTAGCCCTCTCCACACTGTCTCTAATGCAGAGAGACCATAGCTACACTGTGAGGAAGGTAAAATCTGTTTCACTGCACAATATTTTCCTATTCTGAATGCAAATTACCTATATTAAGGCCACAGAGGGATTAGGACCTAGGTGCTAGTTTGCTTTGCTGATTCTTAATTAGCATCTAGTTTAGTCCTAATTCTTTTGATCTTTCTTTCTGATCTTTCTCCAGCTTCATACTTGCCACATTGCACCTCTGTCCATTGTTTTCCAAGCTACGTGGTACTTCTGAAATACCTTAGGTTCATGCACTCTATTTTCTCCATGGTTTGCTCTTCCTATTTTTGTATTCCTTTGTGGAATTATTTCTAATTATTCTTCATGACTCTGTGTAAAGCTCTCTGAACTTTTCTGATCCTGACCTCCAGGCTTACATCATGTTCCCATACGACCCTACTTATTTTTAAAATAACATGCTTATTATATTCATTATAATTATTTTTTAAATTTATTTTTAATTGGCAAACAAATAATTGTACATTTATGGGGCACAATATGATATCTTGAACTATGTATACACTGTAGAAAGATTCAATCAAGGTAATTATCATATCTATCATCTCATTGCCTTATCTTTGGAATTCTAACTTTCTTATCTATCTTCCTCCAGCAGAGATCCTTTATGGCCTCTACTTGATCTGTTAATATTTGCCTTGTTACTAGTAACCATCCCAAGAGTGTCCAAAAGCTGATTTTCAATGTATATTTATTAAATTGATGATGGACAAATGAATATGTGAGTGAATCCTCTGAGTAATAATGAAAGGGAATGCACCTTATTCTAAGGCCTGTATCATTTACTAGACTCTCTAATGTCAAAGTTTAAACAATGGAAATGCTCTTAGGATACTTACCCAAGCCAGCATAGGAAAAGGGAAAAGATACAAGTTCTTGGTGATTGACTTTCCAGGGTCAGATTTGTGGGATACAGAGATGATACAGAGAACTTGCCATTTGTCATCTTTGCAATGTCAACAGGAACTGAAGAGGTAGGCTTGGAGGACTCAGAGATCTGGGCCCAATTAATAATCATGGCTGCTCATTATGGTGAGAAACCTGTGCCCACGCTGTGTCAGAAGCTGCCCGGAGTGAGTTCGTTAACTGCCTTCTCTCCTTTGGATAAGACTGCCAAGAGAGATGGTGTTGTCATCTAACAGGAGATCAGCAGCGAAGAAAGCTGGTACCTCAGAAGCCATTATCAGAATATTGTGACCAACTTGTAGTATCTTAGAATCTGAGCAGAGTGCATGCAGATAGAAGTCAAGCACTAAAAATAATTGCACAGCGTTGAAACAAACAGCCTAGGAGAAAAAGTTGCAGTAATTAGCTTATTTCACTTGGAGGAGAAAAATACAGAGGAAATTTACTGCATTAACAAGCTTCCAGTCCACAAAGGGTAATTATAGAGGATGGTGAATTTATAGGTGTACATGTTAAAGGATTTTTCCTATTGTCCTCTTTTCATTTCCTGCTTTATTTGTCCTCTGCAATATGTTGATGAAAGATAATAATGAGATGACTTTAGAAAATGTATGGGAATAGATACTTTGGAAATTTGTAGCATTATTGCATTGCCTTACAACTGCCTCCCCCTCTTCCCCCTTTGAAAAGAAAAACACAGAAAGGAGTAAGTGTACCATCTGCAAGAGCTCTTTCCTCTTTTACAGCCATCCTGTTGCCATCTGCTAAAATCCTCAGCCCACCTGCATAGTGAACAACATTAATTGTTTCCCAGAAATGCGCAAGAAACACAATCTCCCCCAAGACTGAGGTTGGGAGAAAGGAGACATTTTACAGCCCCTTCAAGTGAGCTTTGCAACCTACCTAGATCTCTGTTAATCTCTGTGCTCAACCAAGCTTATTGTCTAAGCAGGGGATTGTACTTGGATAAAACAGAATCTTAGTGTTTGTTTCTTTTGAAATTTCTGAAGCCTATAAAGACTCAGAGGTGGTGTTTCTAATGTTGAGAAAAGTTTAGAGGTTACCACTGGAATAACAATAAAGAATTTTTATTTCTTTTCTTTGCCATAAAGAATTTTCTTTGCTTCAGATCAGGAAAATTTTTCTAGCCAAATCCTGGCATAGTCACTAAGTGTTCTTATGGCTGGAGCTTAGTTTTCCTTGCTGATACTGAGCAAGTGGTCTGTGATGTTCCCAAAGGGAATTGGCTAGTATTTCTCGATGGATATTGTCATTTTGTACAGGAAAATTCTTCCCTTTAGAAGGCTGTGATGTATGTTGCACAATGTTTTCCTTCCCTGGCTACTATTCATTAAATGCCATTGGTATTCTCTGTCACTGTTGCAACTCCAAGGTCCCTCCAAATTTCCAAACACCCACTCCCCCAACAGGGCTGTAATAGTTTTGTTAAGAACTATTTAGCCTGTCTTTCCTCTTCTCCTATTTCTATTCAGGAGAAGGACAGAGGTTTAGCTACTGCTTCCTGCTAAGGTGAAAAGATTCTAGTTCGTGTATCTCCAAACTGTGTGACCAGGGGCATAAGCTACCAGAAAGGGCATAAGGTTATGAAAAATTGAGAGTGTTTCTGCAGAAGCACTTCTTCAGGCTAGAAGTTTTTTTTCTCTCTCTCCCTTTTTCTCTTTCACACACACACACACACACAGATATAATAGGTTCTGAATCTAAAGTTTATGTCAATTGATGTGAAGCAAGAAACAGTTGAGAGGGAAAAAGAAGGCTTAGTTTAAACAAGCAGTCATCATCAACCAATTTGAAAGAGTAACAGCCATTGTGTGCCATTGGCCTCTGTGTACTTATTTCTCTGACAAGTTCATTATGCAATTATATTATAGGATGTTAGGTGACAATGCCTGCAACTAATTTAAGCTACCATTTTCATTATTTGTTTATATATCATTCATTCATTCACCTTTTGTGGAAATCTTCCTGTGCTAATAATATCCCACAATTCAAGTGGGTTTGTTTTTTAATCAGCCCTGTATAGCTGTCTATTCTATGCATAGAGGCACCAGATTCAACTGCCTCTTTCAACTAGTTTATCACTTTCCTTATGAGAGAGAGCTTATGCAGACTTCTACTTCCCCTTCCTGAAACAACATTGCCTGCATAAAAAGGAAAATAATGACTCGGTACAGGAGGCCCTTTTAAGGCTGCATCTACATAGGAGGTGGGTTGTGCCATTTAACGGCTGATTGCTGGCAATCAGTCACACTACACAGAGTCAAGCTGACGCAGGTGGCAATCATCAAATGTGGATTGACCATCATAGGAATCAACACTATAGATTATATTGTTTCCTTTTTTATATAGACCTGTTAAATTTGTGATTTAAGGCTATTTTAATCATTAAGTACAATGTCTGAATATCTATCTATGTGCTACATACTGTGTTGACTAGTGAGGACATGAAGATAAGGGCAGTGAGTGTTGTGGAAAGACAACGAGCTTGGTAGCCAGAGAGATAAGGCTTCAAATTGCACCAGCTCTATGGGCAAGTCATTTAACCTCTTTGAACTGCAATTCCTGCACTGTGGTGAGGATTAACAGCACAGCATACACTACACGAGGCCCAAGAGTAAGCGCCGTATAAGTTGTCACTGCCGTTATTACAAATGAGACATAGCTTGCATCCTGTGGAGCTTCCATTACTCATTGTAATTATGTAAAATAATACATTCTAGGTAAACATATTATTATGTCTTATCTTAATTTTAAATTATTTAAAAAATCTGAATTTCAGAATTTAGCATACATATTCTATTTGAGCCACTGCATGTCTACATTTTGTATTTAGATTTTTCCCTTGATATATGAAGATAAATTATAAGTGCCATGCAGACCAAACACAGCCCTGCCACAGCTCTATTCAGAACATTATCTCACAATTGTTCCAAATACTCTGGGACTGAGTCATCTAATGTAGCTTACAGGAAAACAAGCTGTGTGTTACTGTAGGCGACCTTAACGATGTGGAGTTATTTAAGAATCCTGTGTTCATCACTTCCAGTTGAAAGTGCATGAGCAAATTAGGAAGACAATATAATTACATATACTGAAATTAGGTTAACGTAGACACTGTAATGGCTCAGTATGACCACAGACTGGGACTTCAGTATGAGTGTTGTCCCTCTGTGTACACATACAAATCAGTCTCTCTTACACATACGTATATTCAAGGTGCATCTCACAGGTAGAATTTTGTAGATATTATAAGTGTTGTACACTTATATGATGAGTACTTGGATAGGTAGTTGCTTTTCACTGTAGAAGGGAAAAACAGTCTATGGAAGCCAGGAGGAACTCATCTTGTTTAAAGTTTTGCAACAAACCATCTCAGTGACTTATAATAACAACATTATGTATTCTTCTCAAAATTCTCCATTTGAGTAGAACTCCATAGAGATAGCTTGCTTCTTCTGCACTTGAAATTAATGAGAGTGACTCAAAGGCTGGGTGCTGGAATCATCTAAAGCACTGTTCCTCTACTGGGGGTGATTTCATGTTCTCTTCAGGAGACAAGTGGAATGACTTTGGCTGTTACAGCTTGGGAGAGGGGTGCCACTGGCATCTAGCAAGGGGAGAAAGGGGAGACCAGGGATGTTGCTGAATGTCCCATAGTGACATTCCCCACTCTTCCCCGCTCTACACACACACACACACACAACAAAGAACTATCCTTCCTAAAATATCCATCGTGGCAACATTGAGAAGCCTTGATATAAAGGCTTGTTCAGCTACATGTGTGGTGTGGTTGATTGTCCATTACAGAGGGATTCAGTTCCTCTTCATACAGACCTCTTTAATGTGGTCTCTCTACTCTCCATGTGAACCGTTTTTGAGCTTTCTGCCAGCATAGTGGTTGACTTCAGAGTGGGTGAACATCCTGATTGAGAGAACCGGGTAGAATCTGATTCCTTTATGTGACCTTGCCTTGTTCTGCTTGATAGTATAGCCACAACTTCTGTTCATTTTCTCATGGGGGCACGTGAAACTTGCTGCAAAAAATAAAATTTTCCAGAGGGATTATGTCTCATTCTTCTTTGTATCTCATCACTTAGCAGTCAATGAAAGGTAACAGATGCTTAATCTATGCATTTTTGAGTTGTATTAAATTAAGTAATCTTAATATTATAAAATATATGGTAAACAGTGAGGAGATTTGGCATTATATATAACAATTTCCTACAGGGTACCTTTAAGTAGTGACTTGCTCCACTTCACTGTAAAGTATGATTTAATTATAAAACTTCTGATGGCATATTTATTCATCTGGTTGCTCATTAATTTAGTGTTCACTAAGCACATACCATAGGCAAAGGATTGTGCTAGGTGCTGGAATACACAGATGTCTCAGACATGGAATTGCCTTCAAGTTGCTCGCAGTCTAGTGAGGAAAGCAGCAAACATATATAAATCATTCTGATACATGTGAGAGCTCATTAGAGGTACAAATAAAGTGCTTTGGTGCTATAAGAAAACAGGCAGCTTTTTTGAAATATAAAGTGAAGAAAGGCTTTATTAAGAATTCTCACTCTAATGAATACTAAATCTTTTTACTTACTCCACATTTCTATAATTGCAAGAGGAAACTGGCAGAATTTCATACAGTTTTATGATACTCAATCGAAGTAGTCACTTAAAACACATTGGTTTTTAAGTCTGTCTCAGTCACAGGTGTGTACTGCTATGGACAGGCACATCTCTTCACAAGAGTAATATGGTGAATCGTCTTACTACAATACCAGGACATTCTACTCTGAGTGACAGATAAATTAGAAAAATTACAGATATCCATAGGCTACTTCCAAAAAATAGACTTGTTTTATTATATAACTCAGTAGCAGTATTGCGTAAGCAGTATATTGCATAAGTAGAATATTGCATAAGCAGTATTCTAGCTTATAGAATTATGAGGATCCCCAAGGATGTTTCTGGAAGTCTGTGTGCATTAGTGCCTCTCTGAGTTAAATTTCCAAAAATCAGAATTTGGGGCTCGTGCCAAACTCACTAGTTCTTGGCATTCAGACCATCTACGTTTGTTAATCAGGATTATTACATCAGACACATTTATATACTTAAAATAATATTCTAAAATATATGTGGTATTTGGAAGAATAATTAATGGTATTTGGCAAATCTTATGACATTTTATTAGATTCTACATTTATAATTCAGAGAAAGGAGGAAGTTTAGTAGCAAGAAAACCAATTAGGAAGTTGTGATATAATCAAGGAAAGATATAGTGATCTACTTTAAGGTAAGACCAGTCTGGATGTTTTTTCTCCCAGATAGGTACCACTATTTCTCCATCTTATACACAAAGAGACTGAGGCTTAGTAAGTAGCAATCAGTGAACTAGGATTCAAGTTCTGAGCCTTTCTTTTGTGTTTATGGTTTTAAGCATTATGCACATTATATCCAATAGAAGGAAAAATGTAGATATACTCTAGCAGAAAGAATCCAGGTGATTTAATAATGGTATTTAATTTAGGATGTAAAGAAGAGTGAAGCATCTGGAATGACACTCAGAAGACAGCTGAGTTTGGTCAACTGGGTGAATGGAAGTGTGGTCCTCCTACTTTGGAAACACAAGAACATTGGGATTGGCTGAATGACAAGTGTAGTTTTGGACAAGTTGAGTGATGAAAGCCAGTAGAAAAAGGGGTATATGATTTGAAGTCTGGGAAAGAAAGCAGTATGGAAGATACATATTTGAATGTCATCAGTGTAAATATGAAACATTGAGCGGTGAAGGGGAAAGTTCAGGAAGAAAGCGAAGCTGAGGAAGATAAAGCCACACATTATAAAACATAGTGAAAGTGAATAAAATGTAACCAAAAGTTTTTACAATCTAGATGCAGAGACATAATAAGGAGATGTGAAATAGCTTGAGAACAATTACCAAACAGAATACAAAGGAGGGCAACAAGCTTTTCATATTAGAAAAGAAAGAACAGCATTGAAATAATACTAATTTGGGAGGCTTCATGGAGCATGGATTGGAGCCGAGTTTCCATGAGCATGCAATGATGCAGAGGAGGAAGGGGGGACTAAATAGGGCAGATCCCTGTACTGGGAAGGGGGTGCTACTCCCTGTGCCTCTGGCCTGAACCTTTCCTGCACAGGAGGGTGCACAGCTCTTGCTGTCTTTGCATCTGGTGTGGAGAGTCCATCGGACCTTCACTGGGAAGGAGAAGATAGGTGTCAAATAGGGAGAGCAAAGGCAAATTTAGACCCACAAACTGAGCTTGTGGGTCTCCCGACCTCTAATCCAGGTGGCATGAGAGTCCACAGGAGAAGCTGGGATGCTTTTCCATGGAGCTCTAAATGCCCATGTGGCCCTGGGTCAGAGGAGGCAAAGCAGGATTCAGGGGAGGGTGGGACCATAGCAGACCCAGCTGCTGCTCTGCCCACTCTAAGTCCGCAGGTGCTTTACAACATGTGCAACAACAGCGTGGTGGTTAGCGGATTTCCACCTTCTTAGTCCTGTTTGCACTAAACTCTCTCATGTGCCATCCTATTCAGAAAGCTATAGGTAAAAAATTCTGGGAAATGTGCTTCCTCCTACCCAAGCTGATACATTACAACACCCCAAACCGCATGTAAAGGTAACTGGGTGTGAATGAACAAGCAAAATTTGATGAGATCTAGCAGGTCAGTTTAGCTCAGTGCTTCTGAAACTTTAAAATGTATCAAAACCACCTAGAAGTCTTGTTAACAGGTAGAGTTTCTGATTCAGTAAGTCTAGCGTGGGTTTAAGAATGGACATTTCTAACAAGTTCCTAAGAGATGCCTGCCATGCTGGCCTGGGGACTCTACTTTGAGAATCACTGGTTTAGCTGAAATACAGAAGCCTCATTAAATTTTAGTGAGAAATAGAAGAAGAGAAGAAAATATGGCAAAGATATAGTCAGGAAAATAGTTGAATAGTGGACAACTGTTGAGTGAAATCGGATGTGACAGGACGTCATTGTAAGTGACTGAAGGCGAAGTTGACAGACAAAAATGGTGTTTGCAGCAGGATGTGCTGTCAGTGCGTGGGAGAGACTGTCTCAAGTCAAACTTGGAAGTGACGAAATAATTGCAAGGTAGTTTATAATAATCTAGTGATATAGATCTGAAATAGGGAGGTAAGTGCCTGGGGAAGCAGAAAGAAGTGAGGCAAGAATGAAAAATCACTTAGAAAGTAGCTTCCAATTCCCTCCTGCCCCCTTCACTGAACAATGTAGCCTCATGTCTCTTCTCTGTATGCTGTGTGAGTCAACTTAGAAGGAGCTCAGTCTTTTTTGTCCTTTATAACCTTTTTTATGATTATCAGACGAACACCTGTGCATTGCAGGGTGTTCAGACATCCACCACATATAAAGAAGAACCGTTTTCTAAAAACCACATCTAATCATTACCAAATTGGGGGTATAACTCTCTTCACTCTTTTTTTCCATGTGTGAGTTCACACATTTTTCTTTCCTTGAAATTGGCAGGCATGGACACTCTGGTTTGATCTTAACTGGCCAACTGGGAGGACCATGTTACCGATGTCCCAGATGAGATAGCCCATGTGCCTGTCACTTTCCTCTGCCTTGAATGAGCAGTACCACCTTCCCTTTGCAGACGATTCACTGTGAGTGACAACGGAGTTGGGCTGTCAACAGCTTGTTATATGGCTTCAGACTGATGTTTCCTTAGACATCAAGTGAGAGATGAGAGTAATAGAATAGGTCAGGTGGCAAAGCTAAGTGTCCCGAAAGTCGAGACGCCACCACTGTAGCCAAGCCCTTGTTTATACATGTCATCTCCTTCGATTGGGCTGCAGAGAATTCCTGTGAGATAGAAACAACAATAGGAATGACAACAGGAACAGTAAATAATGGTTCACGATCATTGATCGCTTTACTATGTTCTATAGACTTTGGTTAGCTCATTTAATTATTAAAACATTCTAATGAGAAAGGGTCTATAATTTTATTCATTTTTACAGATGAAGACATTCTGGCTTAGAGAAGTTAAGAACTTGGTAAAAAGAAAAACAGAGAGAAAGACTGATGTTTAAAAAGTAGGTGGCTTGTTTAAGATCAAATATGAAGACCACCATGGAATGTGGGCTTTATTGCGTTTTCTGCTTTATTGCTCTCCTGAATAAATTTCATGACAGTTTCTAATCCTGACCACAGCTTAGATACTCTCTCTTCCCCTATTTGTGTTCCTGATTTTGGATTTATAATCTTTTCTGATCTCATCATTTGCTTACAGAGTCTATTCAAGTCAGATTTAAATGCGGGCACTTCTGACCTCCTTCCGCAGCCCGGTCTGGTAACCTGACCCCTGAGTGTGTCTTAGTTCAGATTAAGTCTTCCCCTGACATCAGCAGGAAGGCCCCAACCTCTTCACCTGATATTACCCAGCTAATGAGAACTTTGAAGGGCGGTGATAATTTATTCTGAAGCCACTGCCTCAGTGCTCAGCAGGACGTGACAGGAGCACTTTACCTTCAATTCTCTCCCTCAGAACCCACCCAGTGCCATCTGTCTCCTTCACACTCCACCTCCTTCTGGCACCTTCTTCCACGGCTCTCCCGTCCCAGGCCTCTTTCTCCTCCCACGAAGCCCAGCACCGGGATCCATTTCCCCTCTGCTTCCAGCACAGGAGACAGGAAGCCCACATCCCTGTGCAGTCCACAGGCTCATCCCTGCCTGGGTCAATGAGCTGTTTTTACATCTGCTCCCCAGATAAAATAGAATGTGGAGGTAAGAGGCAGGCTTTTAAAACAAATAACCTAGCTTGAATTATTTTTACATAAAAATAAATTTATAATGGTGAAACACGTGACATTTCTGACTTGAACTGTATCAGAAATCCTTACGTTTTTAACTTCAGCTTTTAAATCGAGCATTTTTTTTCCATGCTCTTTTCTAATCATGCCTCCAAGGCAAAATTTTATTATATTTGTAGTTTCGTTTTGCTTTCTTTGGTTGAGATTTACATTCTGCAATTATTATTCATTTGTAGGAGTTTCTGTCAATCCTCCTATAGGACCATTTTCCAGCTAGGTAGGCAAAGATCTCAGATCTCTGAATAAGTTCAGAGTTACCATATGACTCAGCAATATCCGGTGTATATGCCCAAGAGAAATAAAAATGTATGTCCACACAGAAACTTGTGCAAACATGTTCATAGCAGTATTATTTATAATCATACCCAAGGGGAATGAACCTAAGTGTCTGATGAATGGATAAATAATATGCACATGATTACGTATTACATATTATCATTAGGAAATAAGAAATACATCGATACCTACTATGACATGCTAAGTGAACGAAGCCAGTCCTGAAAGACTATGTCTCATATAAAATGTCCATAATATGCAAATGATGGAGAGGTTAAGTCGATTATTGGTTGCTAAGGGCTGGTGAGGTAGGAGAAGAAATGGGGTTGACTGCTAATGGTATAAAGTTTCTTATAGCAGGGAACAAGAATGTTTTAAATTTAGATTGTGATATTGGTTGTACAATGTGTGAATATACTAAAAATCATTGATTTCTATGCTTTAAACAAGTGGGTTTGATGGTATGTGAATTACATGCCAAAAAAGCTGCAATTTTTTAAAAAAAGTTTGCTAAGTCATTGTCATCTCTTTCACTTCTCATCTATCTAGCAGCTGACTATCACAAGTTAAACCATCATTTTGCTCATTCACATTTTTGCTCAACACCCAATTGCTCTCTACTGAATTTAAAGTCCAGATTTCTTCAATTGGCATTTTAGTCTTTATGTTTGAATCTCAGTATATCTTTTAGACACCCGTGTCAGCTTTTCCATAAGAACTCTGCTTCTGCAGGGTTGGCTGACTGTCTGTCCCTGTCTCTGCACCTCAGTACCCTTACCTGAATCTAAATCCTACTTGTCTTTCAGATCCTAACCCTTCAATGACAGTCTCATTGGCCTGTGTAGTTCTCGGCAATTCCCCTCTCCTGTGATCTGGCGCCACTCATTTTGTACCTAACATTTTACCTCTGTGGGAAGGAGAAAGGAAAGGCATATTCCAAAATTTTTAGTAACAAAGACTAGGAAATGAACATACACATATTCAGAACACTTCCCAGAAATAATCTATTTTATGTTATAATTTAAAGATAATTTACTGACGATTTTAATGTACCTGAAAGTGATCATCCTAAAGTATAATTTATTTAAATATAATTTTAAACAGACTGCATTCTTGAAAATGGAATGATACCATACAGTATTATTCTAATTCACAAAAGCACTTTATCATTGATAATAAATACAGGAAAAGATGAATTGGAAAGAAAATACCTGATAGCCTATTTTCTAGGCATTCTAGATCCTAATCCTTTATTTGTTCTACAACTATGGAGGACCATAGCAATCCTGTAAGATCATTTATACCTATTAAAATAGTGTCTCACAGAAAATGCCCCAACTATCATCATTTCTGGACAAGGCATGACCAAACAAAGTCTTCAATAGGCAAGAAATACAATCATAATATCAACAATAATGATTAATATTTAATTCTCATGATCTGGGCCTAGTATTTGCATGCATTTCCTCATGAAATCCTCAAACCTTAGAGCTCCATACATAGTGTTATTATTCTCATTTTATACAGTTTTGACTGCTGCAGTTAAGGTTTCAATACAAGTACATGTATAGGAAAGCCTTAAAGTTAACTTGGAGGCTATGTTTCTATCATGTAAATAAGTGGAGATGTTAGTCCAGGGTTTGATGACAGAGTGTGGCTCTGCACCATGTCCTCAGAGAACAGGGATCCTGCCAGGTTACCCTTTGTCATCCACTAGCTGATGACCTTTAGCCTCATTGTTCAGGTTAGGATCTATATTTTAAGCCACAGGATTGAGGGAAGGTTAGTAACGAGGGGTAAAGAGTGTATCAGTCTTCTTTTTAGGAAAGTTCATAGAAATTTCTCATAAAACATTTTTACTTAAACTGGACAGAATTAATCATGGGGGATACATAAAAAATAGTTATAAGGAAGGTTAGGGAATGTAGTTGGTGTTCTGGATGGCAATGTGTCCAAGTAAAAATTCCATTATTACAGAAACAGGTGCAAATGGATACCGGGGAATGATTCAAAGTTCCTGCTATATTCTCTAATGTCATAAACAACTGGTAAGTGGTGGTGCTAGAATCAAACCTTATCTATTTATTTGCAAAGTCCATATGCCTGAAGGTACCTCCAAAGCACCTAAATCCTTCATGATGAACATTTAATTTGGGAATAGAGGCCAAGATGAAGAGCTGGGCACTTACAGTCTCAGTTAAATGTACTTATTAACCCATGCGGCTGATTTTATTGAGCCAAGGCTTTTGGTCGCTGGGAACTCAAGATGGGGTATAGTGGAGGGTAAACCTGACAGCCTCCAAGGTCTTAAGCAGGTCAGAGAATGAGAGTCATTGGGAGTAATTACAGCTTGTATTTTTCTTTTTTTAAAATTTAAAATGGTTTTTTAATCATTATGGATACATAATAGCTGTACATATTTATGGGGTACCCATGATATTTTGATTCAATCTGTAGTGATCAAATCAGGGTAATGGGTATCCATTAATTCAAGTATTTGGCATTTCTTTGCGTTAGGAACATTCAGTTCTATTCTTTCACTTTTTATTATTATTATTTTTTTTGCAGTTTTTGGCCAGGGCTGGGTTTGAACCCGCCACCTCTGGCATATGGAGCCGGTGCGTTACTCCTTTGAGCCACAGGCGCCGCCCTCTTTCACTTATTTTTAATATGAAAATTTTTTGTTAAATGTTGTGCTACCTAATATGAGAGCTTATTCTGTATTCAACTTATTGTTTTACTCTTTAACCATCCTTCTTTCTCTCCCTCTTCCCCACTAACTTTTCCATTCCCTGTAACCATCCTTATACTCTTTATTATTATTATTATTATTATTTTTAGCTTTGCTGTTCTTACTTTATCTTGTTCTTAATCTCATTTGGGGCTGGAGACTGAATAATGGTCATACATTTTTCATGTTCCATTATCATTTATGGTGAATCACATAACAATTGGTTTTCTCATCAGTGGTAGTAAACGCAATTGCACTGTTCAATTTCATGCTAGACAAACTGTATTGCACAGAGACAAACAACATAATTTCTTATTTGTATCTAGAGACTTATACATATATTAAGTCTCACAACAGGAAAAAAATTCTAACTCTAGCTTTATAGAATGTAGAAGCTACTTTAGAGATCATTAATCATTGAAAAGTCTTTAAAAACAATTACTCCTTTTTAAGTAAAAGCTACAAATTTTAGGTTGGTGTTCACTTTATCCTGTTACATGTTCAGTTACCGACTTTTTTCTGTCTCTCTGTTTCTTTCCATTTCGGCTAATTTTTTAAACCCTAGGTTGAGAAGGTAGACTTCGAAATAAGGTTTTCATGTTTTTATAGCTGTTTGAATTCAAATAAGGCACTGAAGTCTAAAAGCCTCCTATTCCTCATAGGTTAAGTGTAATAAAAATAGCACACCATTCTTAGTGCTGTTGTAGGAATTAAAGAAGAATGTATTTGTACAGTGTGTGGAATAGTATCTGCTGGTACATGTTATAGTTTTTAATTATTATTTTTGACATTAATTTACTTTTATATCACTCCCCTATTTGTGAATGAGTGATTTTCTAACTGTTGGTTTTTCTGGACACTGAAGAAGCAGGCTTTTAGTGTCCAGCAAACCAGAACATTTACTGACCTGTTTGGTGATGGTATGACCTGGAAGCATCATTCTGCTCATTCCTTTCTGCACCATGTGTTAAGAGCAAAAGCTTGGGCATCACCCACACCTGGGTTTGATTTCTGGCTCTGTATCTTATTCTTGGCTCACATGTGTTCTTGTATATCCGAAACTTCTGTTGCTGTATCTATTAAAAAGAATGATAATCCTACCTGATTTGCAGGTTCACAGGGAATATTAAAGACAACATATATAAGCAGATATTCCTGGTACCTGATTGTAAATATTTGGCAGAAATAAAGTTAAATAACATGGCCATAGTTTGCTGCAGAAAAATATTCCAAATCAGAATCAACCCAGGCTAAAGAGAATGTTTTAGGTTCTTTTATAAATACTATGGAAATTTTGGTTTCATTTCAAACCTGTCAGGAAGGCTGACAAGAGGAAAATGTGTTTTCAGCTTGCTCTTGAAGCTTCCCGGATCCCTGCTCGCACGCTCCTCTTTCCTCTCATAAGCCTTTACTGTTCTTCTCTCAATAGACTGGGAAGACATTAATCCTGCCTGCAGAAATCCCTTTTTAGTCTACATGTCATAAAATGTGTGAGATTACTTATGATTGGATATACATAGAGACTGTGTGTTGTAGAGGTGTGAGTATTAGACTGGGAATTAGTGTATTGGATTTCTGTTAACAGCAAATAGCAAACCTAACATTAGCTAGGGACATCAAGTCTCTGAGGCACTATCTTTTGTGTATATTGAAACTGAAAGTTAAAATCAAGCTTTTTTTAGCATCCAAATTTCTACCAGCATTCAAATAAAATAATGAGATTTGGTTAAGTGATTCATATTTTTAATTTGCAAAAACTATTTCCTAAATCACTGCATTTTCTCATGCAGATTCTTTTATTTATTTATTTATTTTTTTGGTTGCAGCCGTCATTGTTGTTTGGCGGGCTCTGTCTGGATTTGAACCCGCCAGCTCAGGTGCACGTGGCTAGCACCTTAGCCCATTGAGCCACAGGCGCCGAGCCTCTCATGCAGATTCTTATTCTTTGGTACTTGTTGGGTGTTCATAACTGGGTTGTACGGCTTGCCAAATTGTTCTCCAACTGGTACTGACAGTGTTCATTTCTAATGAACAACTGTATTAACTAATTTTGTTGTAGTCCACACTAACTTTCTGTGGGTTATTACAAAACATTACAAAAAAGGCTTACAGAAAAATTCATCACCATTCCCCAAATCCAAATCGTATATGCCTCAATTCAATTTAAACTCTTTCTTTCTTCTTTCCTCGTCTATTCATTCACTTATTCATACATTTCTTCATACATTCATTCCCTCTCTTTCAAGAAAAATATATTGGATACTTACCAGATAATTACGTTATAATTATAATAAGGTGACATGTGGGCACTGGTATTTCTATCCTTCTGGAATTTATAGCCTGATAAGGAGCAGATAAGACATGGGTATAATTTTAAACAAATCCCCAGAAACAGTGAAACTTAATAATCAATGAATTAGATCTGGTGTCAAATCAAAGTTTCCTGATCTTGAGCAAATTATATCACCTTAGCAAGTCTAAAGATCTTCATCAGCAAAGTGAGGCTGTCTCTACAAAAAAAAAAAAAAAAAAGAAAGAAAGAAAAGAAAGAAAAATCGCCTTTCTATTGATGGTGTTGGAATACTTGGATATCCACATGCAAAAATGCAACCTTGATTCATACTTCACAATGTGTTCAACAGTTAATTAAAAGGAATTAGACACTTACGCATAAAATCTAAAACATATAAGTTTTAGGAGAAAATTTTGTGATCTTGGGTTAGGCAAAGATTTCTTAGATTTGACACCAAGTGCACAATCTCAAAAGAAAAGAAAAGTTAAGTTAAACTTTGTAAAAATTAAAATTTTTTACTGTTCAAAATAAATAATTAAGAGAATTAAAAGACAAGAACAGATTGGCATTAAATATATGTACATCATACATTTGATAAAGGAATTATACCCAGAGTATGTATTTGTTTAAACCTCTCAAAACTCAGTCATGAAATATCAAAAATAAAATTTAAAATTATGTGAATATTTAACTATAGACATTTTACAAAAACAAATAAAAAGGATAGCAAATAAGCATACAAAAAGATTTTCAACATTTTCAGTCATTAGGATAATCAAAATCACTACACACCTGTTAGAAGGTCTAAAATTTAAAAAAGAACTGAAAATAGCCAGGTGTTGGCAGAGATGCAGAGAAAATGAAATTCTCACATATTGCTGGTGGGAATATTAAATAGTGAAATTACTTTAGAAAAACAGTTTGACAATTTCTTAAAATGTTGGACATTAGCTACTGTGTAAACTAGCTGTTCCACTCTTAGGTATAAGAGCCTATGTTCATAATAATATAAAGACTTGCTCACGAATGTTCACAGCTTCTTTTTTTGTAATAATTCAAAACTGGAAATGATCTAAGTGTTCATCAGCTGGTGAATAAACACAGTCATTCTGGAATACCCATACAGTGGAATACCTCTCAGCAACAAAAAGGAAAGAATGTAAAACTGCATATATGAGTCAAAATAGTTATAATTAGGTTGAGGGAAAAAAGCCCCCCCCCCAAAAAAAATAGCATGGGCTGTATGATTCAATTCACATAAATTTCTAAAACACACAAACAAAAGTATAATAACTGAAAGCAGAGCAGTATTTCACTGGGTCTGGGGTGGTTGTGGAAAGAGGAATTGAAAGGAGTACAAGGAAACTCTTGGTGACTATGCATGTGCGTATTAATTTAACTGTGGTGATAGTTTCATAGGAATATACAAATGTTCAAGCTTATCAAAGCATATGATTTCCATATGTGCAGTTTACTGTACGTGCATTATACCTCAGTGAAACTGTTGTTAAACATTTCTTTCTATTCCCAGTTTGATTAGTTTTTGTTGTAAATGGACACTAAAGGCATCTTTCGAGATGATCATATGCTTTTTTGCTTTTATTTTGTTTACATGGTAAATGATGAGGAATTGTCCCTTTTTCAGTGGATTATTTTCATTACAGTGTTTTATCTCATTTATTTACAAGGTGGTGCATACTTTCTTATTTTCATTTAGTGTTTATCTTAAAGATTACGTGTTTTCTCAATTTATTGACATCTTATGCAAATTAAGGCCTTCATCTCTGCAAAATGCAAGAGGACCTATAAACTTTGGTTTGTCTTTCCTTTCCAATCTTTATGCTATAGCTTCATGTATTTTAATTCTCTGCAATTTTAGAAACTTGAAGGCCTCATTCATACATTTAGCCAGTAAACAAATTTGTCCATATCTTTGACATTCTATTCTTTAAGTATTTCCTTTTGTTAAAGTGTAATGTTAAAAATTCCTCTGGTTTTTACTTGTCTGAAAATGTTTTTATTTTGTCTCATTTTACTTGTTACACAATTCTTGCTTAGAAATTATTTTTCCAGTAATATGAAGTGTTGAGACACAGTATTTTCTCTCAAGTTAGCTATTATATTATTGCTACCTTCTGAAAGTAGTTTGTCATTTTTCTCTAGCTGCTTTTAAGAATTTATCTTTATCATTGCTTTTTAGCAATTTTCTTATGCTGTACGTAGCGTTACCTTTTTTATTTATCCTACTTACAACTTCTGTTGCTTCTTGCTTCTGTTATTTAAAATTTTTCATTAGTTTTAAACATTCATATCCATTATTATTTCAAAATTTTCTTTTGCCTATTTTCTCTTTCTGCTAGCATTTTAATTATGAACGTGTTTAATTAATAGCATCTCCCTATATTCCCCCCCCCTTTTTTTTTAACATAAGTTCTTTTCTATGTTTCCCAGTTTCTTTTCTTTTCTCTCCTGCTTCATTCAGGATATTTTCTTCTGGCCTAACTTCCAGTTGATTAATTTTCGAATCAGTTGTTTCAAGTTTGCTGTTAAACCTATCTATTCATTTTTTAAATTTCAATTCTTTTATTTGGTTGAGAGTTTACCTTTATTTCTTTCTACAATTCTAGTTATCTCCCCACATCCTCATTATTTTATTTCTTTCATTGTAGGTTCTTTCTTGAACACATTAAGCACAGTTAAATTTTATGTGTGACTTCTTTACTCTGTGGAGCCCTGTGGATTGGTTCTAATTGCTTATTTTTGTTGCTTTTCAATCACATTGTCTTATCTGTTCATGATTTTTATGTTTTGAAAATGTGCCAGTAGGTAAAAATAAATGAAAATTATAAAGTTTTAAAAATTCAACATATAGGAAAACCTATTAGTAATTGGTGGTCTAAAGTTATTTTATCTTCCTCTGAAGATATTAATGTTTGCTTCTCAGACAGAAGGGACCCTAGAAACCTCAGATCTCCTTCCTGAAGTTTCAGGGAATAAGGTGATTTGAAGCTGAAAACCTCATGAACCCAGGTCTGGGTCTGATTTACCCTTTACTCCCAGGGTCACTCTCAGGGTCTGGCCCTGTATGTCGCCAACCCCAGAGTGAGGTTTATGAGGCTCCTGATGGAGTTTCTGAACCTCAAGTGTGGTTTCTCTGCTCGGCTTCTGAGTTTTTCGGCTACTTTTTTTGGAAATGGCACACTCTCATGGAGTGCAGTGGCCCTAGGTGCCAGGTTGGTCTTTCTATTTCCTTTTGCTTTTGGTGATGGTTAATTTCACGTGTAAAGTTGACTGGCCCACAGGTGTCCAGACATTTGTTCAAATACCATTCTAGATGTGTCTATGAGGGTGTTCCTGGGTGAGATTAACATTTGAATCACTAGATTGAGTTAGGCAGATTGTCCTCCCCAGCCTGGGTGAGCTTCATCCAATCCGTTGAAGGCCTGCAGGGAACAAAAGGGGTGACCCTCCTGGCAGTAAGGGCGACTCCTCTTGCCTGTCTATTTCTGAACTCAAACATTGATTTTTTTCCCCCTTGCCTTTGGCCTGGAACTGAAACATTGTCTCTTCTGGGTTTCAAACTAGTTGGCATCCTGGCTGGAAGAGTACCATTGGGTTTTCTGGTTTTCAGACCTCTGGACTCATAATGGAGGATCTGCACCCTCACTTCTGGGTCTCTGGCTTGTAGAATGTAGAATTTGTGTCCTCATCAGCTGGACCCTGTCAACCCTCTCTTCTATTCCTTTTTTCTAGTTCTATCTTCTTTTAGAGCAGTTTCAGTTTTTGTTTTTCTCATACTAACTCTAGTACTGGCTATTACACAGTCAAAGGGAGCATCAGAATTACTGTTTTAGTTAGGACCTACTAGTACTTTTTAATAAATATATTAGTGTTCTCTTATCCATTTGACCAGGAATGGTTTCATTTCACATGTAGGGTCTATTTAGGTCTTGAGCTAATCCTAAAGAATGAATAATGTATAAACCTCAGAGACGAAATAAAAGCCTCTATCTTGAAAAAAAAAAGAATATAGAATTTCGAACTTGTCAGCATCCATAATAGAGTGAGACAATTTCTTGTGATAGATCATTCTTATATACTCATATCTACACCTATATCTATATCTCTATATCCATATAGCTCCTATTGGTTCTGTTTCTCTGAATTTACTGAGCTTTGTTAGCTCTGGAGTAGTTTCAAAGGGATGGTTATAATAATTTCTCCAATTTTTAAACTAGCTATTTCTCTTAGGATATTTCATTTCAACTACCTGGACTATCTTAACAGTAATAGAAGTTTCATTCCACTCTTTATTTTTTTCATAGACTTCCAAGTCTCAGTTCCTCAAATGTTTCCTCCGACAAAAAGTTATTACCTTCTAGAAGTATTTTTTAAGATACACTTTGAGAAATGTGAGAAACTAGACATGGCAGACACTATTGGTTTTCTATCCAACAGATATTATCTCTTCCTTGCTAATAAGACCTCGGGTTTCTTCTCACATCAATATATTCTCCTTTGGGGGTGGGTGTGGGGAAATGAGGTTTTGATTAATTTAGACCAAACAGGAGAGATAATTCAGATTTAGTCAATGGTATGCAAGAAAAAGTCTGCTGGTAAAAAAAAAAAAAGTCTTCTGGGAAACCAGATTATCCTTCTTCCTTCATTACCACCACTAGAAGACAGAGCCCCTTGACGTTATACCCTTTATACTTCCACCTACTTTCTTCCTTTTTTAAAAAATTTTTTGAAACAGACTCTCACTCTGTTGTCAGGGCTAGAGTACAGTGGTATCATCTTAGTTCAATGCAACCTCAAAACCCTGGGCTTAAGTAATCCTCTCACCTCAGCCTCTTGAGGAGCTGGGAATATAAACATGTGCCATCATGCCCTGCTAATCTTCTACTTGTTGTAGAGACAGGGTCTCACTCTGTTGCTCAGCCTGGTCTCTAACTCCTGGTCTCAAGCAATCCTCCTGCCTCCTCCTCCCAAAGTGTTATGATTAAAGGCATGAGCCACCTTGCCAAGACTACTTTATTCCTTTTTGAGATACTCTTCTGTGAAGATGGGACACAAGAATTGTTGAAGCTAGATTGTATAATAATGAGGAGAGCACTTACAAACGTATGAATGTCTGCGAAAAGGAAAGAAGCTGAAGCCAGGGTTCTTGCTGACATTGTGAGGCTATTAAACAAACTCTTACATCCCCCTAGGCCTAGATTTCTTGATTTTTTGAATAATAAATCTTTATTTTTGTCACTTTTAATCAAGGATTCTCTTACTTGCAGCAATACATATTCCAACAGATACAGTAAACTTCAGATTTGAATCTTGACATTTCTAAAGTGCCCACATTACCTGCCTGGGTGAGGCATTCACATTCTGCGCAGACACCTTATGGCAGAGCTCTGATGGCTTCTGTTCTCAAAAATATAAGTTTCCCTTTGTTCCTTCAGCACCTTTCTTTTCTTTTCTGTCCATTCCATTTCTGCCTCCAATGCTAACACTGTCAACTTAGGTCTCTCCTGGGTTGAGTGCCATTATGCTTCTGTCAAACTCCAGGCAAATATCTTCCTTTTTGTGAAGGAGGTTTTATTTCCCCCACCCCACAGATGAATACACTATTCCTCTTTAAATATTTCAGAGGCATCCCAGAAACTGAGCCTCATTTTAGTGACTAGCTTGCTTGACCTTCTCTAACTTGAGGGGTTGAGAGGAAAGGATTTGCATGTCAGTATACTTTCACTATTGTTCCTGCTGCCTTCTGTGAGACATACTGAAGAAATGCATGAAAATGTTTAAAATTGCATGGCAAGGTGAAATTATTTGTGTGTTTATTCTTTTGTGATACATACTGGGCAGGAGTTTGCTTTTATTCTGAGTTTTTCACCTAGGGGAATACAGCCAAGACAGGAGGGAGAGGCTGGAGGGAACACAGCTGCAGTGCTGTGACTCCTCCTGTCAGAGGGAGCAGCCCTCATTCTCTGAGTGATCTTTGTATCGTGATTTTAAACAGGCAAGAGGACTCCTCAGTTGACCCTCTGAAGGAGACTGGGGGAGAATTCAAGATATGGACAAGTGACTGTTGGCTCTGGCCCAGATACAAGAGGGACAATTTAGTTCAATATGTTTAGGGAATGTTCCTCAAATTATCATGTTAAAAATCTGTCATTCTCCCTCCTGGGCCTGACAGCTGATAAAGAGTTTAATGAATATGCATTTTGATAGGCAGACAGTCTCTTCTTCATTTGCTGGATTTGTTCTTCATCAAATGAAATCTGGACAAAGGACCCGTATCATCCTTCTGTGTCTGTTTGGCCAGAGAAGCAATCTGAATTGACGTTGCAACTGACCCATCGGCAGAGGCCGTGGGCTAGACTCTGTGGATGGCAGGGGAGGATGCTGGCTATTAGCATCTGCAGCTTCCTAATGCTGACTGCGGGGCTGCAGGGCTGGCCTTAGGTGACTTTGTTAAGGAGGTGGCTTGTTGTCATCAACACAGTTACAGAGTATCTACTTAGCAGTCTGAAGAGAGCATCTACTTAGCAGTCTGAAGCGCAACTCCCGATCTGCCCCAAGCCTGCCCCCTCTCAGTGTTCTGAATTCACTTGCTGGCAATGTCATTCTTCCAGACGCTCAGGCTGAACACTTTGTTGTAGTCCTTGACTACACTCTTTCTGTCCCACACACATCTACCCTACCAGCACATCCAATCAGCTACATTCTCAAAATTGGCTCAGAATGTAACTATTGGCAGTGTTGTCTGCGCCATCCTCTCTGCACTGATCATTTTAAAGGATCCTGAATCATCTTCCTGCTTATCTACCTTTGCCCTATTTCAACCTATTCCCAAGGCAGCAGATTTACCTTTAAAAACACAAGTCAGCACAGCTTGTTCTTTATTCAGTCCTCCAATTCCCTCCCTGAGCTCTTAGTATCCTTCTTGTCACTCGCTCCGCCTCCTTGCTGCTTTCCAGCTGGCCAAAGTGCCGTCTTCCCTTCCCTTTACTTGGAAGGCTCTTCCCCTAGATACGAGCACCTCCTCGGTTGGGCCTCTTGTCTTATGTCACTTGCTTAGTGATGCCTTCCATGATCCCTTATCTAAAACTTTACTTCCTTAGTATCGCCCTCCTTACCTGATTTTTCCCCACAGTACTTCACTATCTAACAAGGTATATTTAACTTATTTATGGTTTCCTGTTGTGTTCTTCCAGCAGAATATATGGTTAATGAGGGCAATTTCATGTTTTATTCAGTGAGATATCACTGGTATCTGCAAAAGTATATGGCACATAAATAAGATGGGTTCCAGTATAAATCAGGGTCAGTACACTGAAACCCAGGCCACTGGTTTTTTAAATAAAGTTTTATTGGAATATAGTCATACCTATTCTTTTATAACAGCTATGGCTGGTTTTGAGCTGCAGTGGCAGGGGCTGTGTAGTCTACAGCCATAGAGAATTTACTACTTAGACTTTCAATAAAATTTTTTGTCAAATTCTATTCTTAAGAATTTTTACAGTGTAGTTAGGGAAAGAGGGAGGACTATTAACTCTTAGAAAGCAGTTCTTAGTGGGTAGCAAACTTCTGCACATCTTTTGAACAGAGGTACTAATTACCTGTTTTTAGATATATCTTTTCAAGAATGTTTATATAGCTAACAGCCTTGGAAGAGAAAGATAATATCTTTCCCTGGAGAGAGAGGCACAGGCTGACCATTATAAAATATTCAAGTCCCCTGAGCATAGGGCTTTTCTCCTGTGATGTAATCCACTGTCAGTGCAGGCATCACATGATCCACTGCATCATTTGATAGAAATCAGGGCTCTGGGAACCAGCTTGACAAAGTATGGATGTTCTGGCTGCAGCTTTTGCTATGAATCATAAAACACTTTGTCCCTGACCTGTGAATCTCACGCTTCCAGGCAGCATATATGAAACCATAGTAGGCTAACTTGCTAGTTACAAGTTGACTAAAACCTTTGCCTCTTCATAATTCTAGACTGTATCCAAAAGCGTATTGGGGACACAGAGTGATAGGTGCTCAGTGCCTTCATTGCCTGGTGGTGGTGGGAGGAGACTTGAGGAAGGAGCTTTGATAGGAGACAAAGGAATGCAGAAGACATGGTCAGTTAAGAGAAAATTGATAGAACTTGTTATCAGAGGATGTAGGAGGACAGGAGTCAAAGAGTATGTAAAGGGGAACAGTCCTAGGGAGGAAAGAGAGCCATCTGTTCTGCCCTTTAGGGAGGTTTGAAGGGAAAAGATGGCTGGACCAGATATTGAATGGAATAAGTAAATAGACAGGAAAAAAGAAGATATTTCAAGCAAAGAACTAAAAAAGATGGAGACAAGGGTAGTTCCAAGTTCTTGGAAGCTTTCAATGACATGCCAACGAATGTGGAGTTTTGCATATCTTAGAGGTGTTACAGAATTGATTGAGATTTGAAAATGGAAGATAAAACAAAATGATATTTTAGAAAAATGGCCAATGTGCAGAGTACTTTGAGATAGGCAAAATCTAGGATAAAGAAATTAGTTAGGAGACATTTCAAACAACGTATATCATTAAGTATTTCTTACTGGTTAAAGCCATAAAGTGTAAAAAGTAAGGAAACAAAAATCTCTAGGTATCCACCACTTACCTTAAGAAATAAAACATTGGCGGTACGTGTAGCTCAGTTGGCAGCACGCCAGCCACATACACCTACGGTGGTGGGTTCAAACCAGGCCTGGGCCTACTAAGCAACAGTGAAGTTGCAACCAAAAATAGCCGGGTGTTGTGGTGGGCAGTGGTCAACCCAGCTACTTGAGAGACTGAGGCAAGAGAATTGCTTAAGCCCAAAGTTTGAGGTTGCTGTGAGCTGTGAGCTGTGAGCTGTGATGCCATGGCACTCCACCCAAGGAGACAGCTTGAGACTCTGTCTCAAAGAAAAAAGGAAAAAAACATTATGAATACAGTTGAAATCCTCTGGGTACCCCTCTCTAGGCACATACTCCTTCTCATTCCCTACTCCCCATATATCCTTGTTATAATGTGATTTTGGTCTTCTGGACCAATATACGAAAGTAGGCCTACTGTAGTAATATGAACATGTGGTATATGTCCGGTCTAGGAAAATTAGGTCAACTCAAAGAAGTGGTCAATGTAGGGGAGTGGTCAACTATGGAGGTTCTACTCTACATGAATATGTATGTATATGGAACATGCTATCAAGTGAAACAACATGCAAATATTTTCAAAATTATAGATCGACATAGTGTGTAATGCGATCCCATAACTTCATCTTCACAAGAATGATACAAAGTTTAGTTTGCCTTACGACTGCATCGTATAAGCAATGTAGGATTGTTCCACATGGTGTCTCAAACCATTGCATTTTGCTTCAATTCTGCCAAATCTAGAGTGAGCGGGGAGGCTTGTTCTTACTCTGCGGTATTTAAAAACATAAAACATACTGTGCGGTGCACTAGCACTTAATGGCTATTAAGAATGACCTGGTAACCAAACTGACGGATATTGATGGAAAGCACCATCAATGGGGTATTTGAAGAAGCTGGCCATGCAGAATGAAACATGATACATTATTGATCCAATCTCACCTATGAGAATGACTCCACCAGCTGATAGACTGTCATGGCTGACTTTCCAAATCTGAATCTAAGTTCTAAGGTGGGTGTAATGCCCTAATCACAGTCTAACACTATTCCTTGGAAAAGATGGGGTGACATAGACATTGATAGAAATTATCATATTGTTTTTATTAACATAGTCCTACTCATTCAAAGATTTTTGAAAACCCCATTTGAAAGCTATTGCTCTACAATCTCCCACAAAGCTCTTCACCTGCTTAGTCAAGGGCGCCTCATATGGAAATCTGCCAATAACAAGAAATCTGGCTCCCCCACAAATATCTTCTTGGGTTCCACCTCTGCTGTGCATGACAGCTTGTTACAAAATCCCATTTTATAGATTATGAAACTGAAGTTCGGAAAAGCTAAGTCACTGCACCCTTGGTTTCCCAAGCCACCCTAAGGGAATGTCCTCAGAAGCTATCTTTGTCACTTGAAGTGAGGAGATTTATGCAAGGGGGTGTTTGTTTACACAAAGGCAATCAGCTCTCTGAGTGGGCCTACGTGTGACTAGCATGTTTACAGGCCCTGGAGTTCTTGAGAACAACCCAGAGTAACAGCAGGCTGTATTTTCACAGCGTGGCCGGAGGGATCCTCCTCCCAAGCCATGACACCTGCCTGTTTCCTCCTCCACTCTGGACTCTTCCCAGCCATTATGGGTTCCTCGTAGTTCCTGGAACCATCTGTGCTCTCTCTTGCCGTTGGCTCTATCTGGTCCATTTCATCTCTTCTCCCAGGCCCTCCTGAGCCTGGGCCATCTCTCACCCTTCAGGCCTTTGCACAGTCTCATATCTTCCAAGAAGACCTCCCTGCCTCCTCTCCCCACCAGCTGGGTCGCAGACCCCTTCTTTGTGCTCGTGTACCATCCTGCGTTTCCCCCAGTCACATTGCACTGGATAATTCACTTGGCTGGATGAAGAGGAGGTGCAGCCCGGGGTTGAAAATTCTGGTCTCTGTAGATAATCTGTCCAGATTTTAATCCTGGCTGTGCCCCTTACTAGCTCTGTGACCTCGAGCAAGTTGCTTAATCTCTCTGTGCCTCTGAGTCTCCTTCTGTAAAATAAGAAAAATAGTATAACCAAATTTTATCGTAATGATGAAAGAGTCACTCACAACAATGCCTGACTCGCAGCCAGTGTTTGATTTTTATGATCATGGTGATAACTGTTTTCTGGTCCATCCTTCACTAGACTGAGTCTGTGATTGCTGAGATCAGGTCTTCATTATCTCTTAGCACAGCATCTGGCATTTAGTAAGTGCTTGTAAATATTTGCAGAAGGAATGAATGAGCAATAGAGACCGCAGCCTCTCCTGAACCCCTGCTGACAGCTGGCCTTCTCTAGAGGCCCTCCAGGTTTCCATAAACTCGGGGCCCACATAGCTGAGCTGATTTGCTCAGAGAAGATGCTCAGGAGGTGAGGAGACTTGCCTGTGCTTCTCCCAGCACTGAGCTCTCCCTCCAAACACAGCTGCTCACTCCATCAAAGTTGTGCAACTCCAGGCCATGCAGCTTTGCAGGGATGACGCCTTGTCTGACTAGGGTGTTGACCTGTTTTCATGGAACTGAGCTTTCCCAATGAAAGGTGTCAGGAGCTCAGGCTGAGCTCCTCACTGGCTGATCTCTGGAGCTAACACCCCCTGCACCATTGCCTGGCTTTGCCCCATAGCCTGGAGGAGGCTGACCCTGCTGTCCACTGGCTCTGGGCCAGCTCAGCCTCATCTCATCTCAAAGGCCACCTCTCCAGAACCTCCCCCAAATGACTCCCAAGGGAAATCATCCCTCTCCACTCTGAACTCTTATCACCCCCTATTCTCCCTTGTTTCTTCACCTCTCCAAGAGTCCCAGTCTCATTATCTGTAAAATAGATAATAATGCCTGCTTCAAAGGGAAGTTGTGAAGATCAGGTGACTCAGGCAAATGCTTTAGATCATAAATATTTGCTTATTTGCTACCTCAGAAGTTTCTTAAAACCAACATCCTCTATTTCATCACTATATACCCCTTGTTCTCAGCACCTGACTCATCATGGCCATTCCATAAATATTTGCTTGATAGACCACTCAATCAAAAAAAAACAGTCAAGACCAGCACTCTGGGATGCCAAGGCAGACAGATTATCTGAGCTCTGGAGTACAAAACCACCCTGAGCAAGAGTGAGGCCCTGTCTCTACTAAAAATAGAAAAAGTAGCCTGGCATTGTGCTGCATGAATGTTAGTCGTAGCTACTTGAGAGGTTGAGGCAAGAGGATCTTTCTAACCCTAGAGTATGAGGTTGCTGTAAGCTATGATGATGCCATGGCACTCTACCCAGGGTGACAGAGTGAGACTGTGTCTCAAAAAAAAAAAATCAAGAAATAAATACTTGATGGCCATATAGCACTTTCCCATAGTTGTAATTATCATGAGGGAATATCTTTCTTTTTCTTTCTCTTTTTCTTTTCTTATTTATTTTTGATTGCTTTCAAACTGCTAACAGCCAAACCAATTCTCTTTCCTAAGAGGTAACTTCGCAATACATAGGAAATTCAAAATTTGATTTATTAGCTGGAGAACTTAGACTTGGCTATACCAATACAAATACCACATACTCACACCCAGGGAGTGATTTTCAGAAAGGAGTGGGTGTTTATGATTTCCCCTACATGTAATGCGGGCATTGCCACAATCAGTCACCCCTTCATTCTCTTACCCCATCATGGGCCCTTCCCTTTCTGACATCACATATCACCAAACTAAGTGGTGATCACCTGCTCATCTGAACAGATAAAACCTCCTGTTCCCATAGAATCCTCTAGAAACCCACGGAGAAAGCCTAGAGAATTTCATGTTAGGAAGCTGGGAACAATGGTCACTTCCTGATTTCTTTTTTTTTTTTTTTTTTTTTTTTTTGGAGAAAGAGTCGAACTTTTTAGCCCTCGGTAGAGTGCTGTGGCATCACACAGCTCACAGCAACCTCCAACTCCTGGGCTTAGGCGATTCTCTTGCCTCCGCCTCCCCAGTAGCTGGGACTACAGGTGCCTGCCACAATGCCCAGCCATTTTTTGGATGCAGCCGTCATTGTTGTTTGGCGGGCCCAGGCTGGATTTGAAACCGCCAGCTCAGGTGTACGTGGCTGGCGCCTTAGCCCGTTGAGCCATAGGCGCCGAGCCTCACTTCCTGATTTCTTATAAGCCCTAAGCATAGAGAGACAGAATGACAAGACTACTTTGGGGCCTCAGTGACAATTAGGGAAGCTTTTCACTTTCACTAGGAATAAGTCGCCATCGTCCTTTGCCTTGCCATGTCCTGCACCCTGGAGTGTAAGCCTAAATTTTCTGCAAGGGGTGCTGGCCAGAAATTGCCCTATCCTCCCTATCATACCTATACTTGCCTACCTGACACAGACCTGTCCCTTGTACAGTCATGGGCAAGGCTGAGCCCAAGCAGTTGCAACTTGCTCAGGTGAAGTGAACTGACTTGCCTGAAAACTGAGGGTGAGCCAAGATGAAGCCACCCAGCACGGCCCAGAGCAGGTCAGCTGAGCCCTGGGCCGCCCTGTCAATGCCCCAGTCTGCAGGAAGACCCCATGGCCGGCTCCAGGCAGGGACCTCAGCCTCTATTTCTCCCGCTCTCACCTCCAGCTCTTGCGATAGTGGCTTGCTGCTCAGGCCATGCTGGGTGACAGGCAGCTGTGCACAATGCTGTTATTCACCCGTCTACGGTGCTGATGATTTTAAGATGCACTAGTATCTTAACTGCCCCCAAGAAAGGAAAAAATGCTACCTACCCAATTATGACACAAAAGACCTTAATGACTTAGAATGTGTATTTTGAACTTACTGAATGCTTTTTTTGACTTATTTGGAATAGGTTCTTGCTATGTATCTGTCTCATTCATGCAAGAAAAGGAAACCAGAAGGGAGACAAATTGCTTAAGGTATTCCTAAGACTTAGTCACATTCAGAATCCAGCTCCTTTGAATCACTTTTTGACTCAGAGTTGTTTATGGGCATGGTTTTCCCTACAATGCCATCCTCTGAGCCATCTGGCACCCAGGATGATCTCAGGAAAAATGTCACACTTTAGAGCGTGCGCCACTGTTGTCTCAGGGTTTCCTTCCAAACTGCTGACTTCATTCTGCAGGATTGATGTCCAGACAATAAAAACTACATCATAAATGCCTCATTCCCCAAAGTGACTACTAGATGCGTCCCATTTTCAGAAATGACAGAAAGAAAAAGAATGTTCACTTAACAAAATCAAATATGGAATTGCAGTCGTAGATGGATGAATGACTAGGTATTGAACAGCTAAATTATCCCAGGGTCTGTGCTAAATGTGCATTTTACATATGTCATCTTACTCTGTCTTCTCGTCGGGGAGGGGTAGGTAATAATGATGAGCTAACCTTCTATCATGTTTCCTATATGCCAGACACTATTTAAGTGCTATCCTCCCAGCACCCTGTAAAGTAATGTTATTATCCCTATTTTTCAGATGAAGGTAGTTAAGAACAAGTTACTTGCACAAGATTACCACTGTAAGTGGCAAAACTGGGCTTTGAATTTAGAAGTCCAGTTCTAGAGTCTGCACTTAACCTCTCCACTACATGTGCTAGTAATGTGCCCAAAATAAGGAAACTGACCCTTACAGGAGATAAATACCTTGCCCAGGATACATTATGCAAAGACCAAGATCCAAATCCATCACAACTGACTCTAAAGTTCATGTCGTACACCATTTCACTGTCCTTATAGAAAAGATAGAAGGGCCAAAGTCAAATCCAGATATTTAGATTTCATTCCGTAATTCAGAATCCCATGTGACATCATATTGAAAAATTGTTTTCTTTTCTCTCAAAGATGCAGGTCACATAATTTTCTTGTAGGGATCTGAAGGAGTCTCATTCATTTGTCCATTTATTCACTAAATCACTATTTTCAAAATGTTCATTATAGGCAAGGCCCTGAGCTAGATGCTTCTAGGACAGTACAATGCAGCAGGAATAACAGACTTTGGACAAGAAATAGTACCTATGACCAAGGGAGGAGAATGCCACATTTCCTGACAGTGACTGGACCCTCTTTAGCCACTAAGGAGGATGGTTCAGGGGAAGCAGAGTTGCAGAAAGGGGGGAGTAGATGGTGGCCAAGCCTTTTGCTGGGTAATCCTTTGACAGATTCTTTAATCTTAAAGGATAATAACGGGTTAACCAACCCAAAACAAATGTGTTCCCATTCTCATTATATAACTCCCTTCATCTCCAATAACCTTCAGTAAAGTTTGCTACACACACAAAGACCTTGTATCGTGACTTTTAGTGGAAATCGAGAAAAGAATTTGAGGTCCCCACCTGTGTGAGGATGGGATGTAAGCAAGAGCATTTACTCAAACTTTGCTGACCTGCTAAGCCCCACTTGTCTGCAGTCTGAGCTCCTTATCTGTCTCGCTCTTGTTGTAAACCCAGAGCCTTGAATGATGTCAGATGCATAGGAGGTGCTCAGTAGGTGTGTTTAGACCGAATGACTAGATAAGTGATCACATCAACCCTTCAAAGTCTCTCCCAGGTGTGTTTCTCCTTTGACATTTGCTGAGGTGCCCTCAAGAAAGAGTCCGTGTTGGACCAAAGAAAATTTTTTGCTCCATAATTTAATCTCCTTGATTTGGCTTCCAGTGAAGTCACTGGATCAAAGAGAATAGAGACAGACAATAGACCTTGGATGAAAAGAGCCACGCTCCTGTGCAGGAGTGCAGAGGGCATTCTGGTCAGAGCATTGTAGGAATGTCTGCAATAACGTCTAATGGAGGGCCCTTGCCCTCCACAAACAGCTAAGGTGGCTCGGACCCACTAGTCTTGAGCTCACCTTTGATCCCAGCACCCAAACATCTCACCTGGACGCTGCAGACCCAGCTCCTTGCACCTGCTTCTGACCCTCTCTTAGCAACCAACTGGCTCTTTCCAAAGAGCATATACTGAATACATAATTTACCTGTTTAAAATTCCTCCTCGGAACCCCCTTTCCCTATGCCTAGGTCAGTTTCATGTGAATTTCCTGGGCCTCAATTCCATGAATGGACTGTGTCCATTCATTGATGCATCATTCACTTTTCCCTGGAGGGGACTGTGTTCGTTCATTGATACATTCATTCACCTTCCATATAAATAAATTAATTAATTAAAAAAAAAGAAAAGAAAAAAGAAAATGTCTTGGGCTTAAATTTCTAATGCGGTTAACTACTGGCAGGCATGCCCTGCTTAACAAAAGCTCTTTGGGCTCCTCAGTCATTCATAAAAACAG
>CAUYON010026248.1:0-16786 GCA_963573935.1 Arctocebus calabarensis | reverse complement strand
TAAAAAAGAAAGAAAGAAAGAAAGAAAGAAAGAAAGAAAGAAAGAAAGAAAGAAAGAAAGAAAGAAAGAAAGAAAGAAAGAAAGAAAGAAAGAAAGAAAGAAAAGAAATGTGTTTTCCTTGCCCATCTCAAGGTTCTTGGCTATATCCCTGTAATAAAAGACAGATCAACAAGAGAAAAGCATCGTGAACTTATTTAATACAGTGAGTTTTATGAGACTCAGACCCTTCAGCAATGAAGACCCCAAAGGCCCAGGGAAAACTGTGTATTTTTAAACTTAGGTTTGTTAAAGAATAGACTATTGTGTAAAAATAGGATTGAGCAAAGAAAGGGGGTATGACTTAATGGTAATAAACGGGGATGGGAGTACGGAACTTAGCAAGGCCTGTGGTTCCGATTCTTCTGTGTCTCTGTCTTCATTCCTTTCACCTGGGTTGGCCAAGACACCGGAACATGAGGATCTTTCAGAGGGAAGGGGCAGGAAGTCAGAAAGAACTTTTGCTTCTCACGTTTTCAGATTTTCCATCAGCTTAAAGTACCCAGTATACCAAAGTGCCATATTGTGGGGTATCGTGTTCTGAGGCCTGGCAGCTAGAAAAGGCTAATTTTGTAATTAGTGGTTCAAATCCTGGCTTTTTCCTGCCTAAGACTCTTTCCTCATTAAAAAAAAGAAATAGGAAAGTAGTATCTCATTACTTCAAAAATATGTCTGGCACATAAAAAGTGCCTAATATTATATGTATTTTACCTAAATATTCATAAGTTAATAAATTCTTAATCCCTTTGATGAAATTATATACACCCATTAAATGTATGTTTTTTTAACTATGTAATTTATATTTAAAATAGAAAACTACCAAATTATATATGACATAAAATATTTTAAAAACTGCACATAAAGAAAATTAAGTATCTTCCACATTATTAATGAACTGTTATAGATCTACGGTCTTTGAAAAACTATCCTGCCTATCTTTCTATATGTGGAGGATATTTTAATCAGTAGAGGCCAAAAGAACAAATTCAACATACTGAAATTTAGAAATTATGAATGAAACATCATTGAAATATTAAACGATAATGAACTATCAATCGTATTGCTATGGTCATAACACTTGTACCTTATACCCCCACACACATCATATTAATATTTTAAAAAACTCTAAGTCATTGTCTCTTTTCAGAATATTATTTATTTTCAATAACCTTTAAAGTAGATTGATGATATTATTTTCTTTCATTTCAGTGATGAGAAAGACACTGGGAACTAGCGGACCCAGCTTCTTCCTTGTGAAGTGGTAACGGATGCCAGCAACCTAGTGAACTGTGATTACGGGCCACCTCATTCATTCCTACTTAAACCCTGAGGGGACTAGCTGTGTGCGTGGAGCCAGACCCGCCGCCTTTCTGGTGTGTACCCATATCCACAACATGAGAATGGAAATATCTTATTTTCTCATCTCATAGGCTTACAGGACAATCTAACAAATAGGGGAAGTGAAAACATTTTGTAATATATAAATTCAAGATATTTACTGTTTCTCTTTTAAAACTATATTAAAATCGCTGACACTGATTGTCACATCCTTCATGTTATTTGAAAGGCAACTGACACTTAGACGCCTCAGAATGTTAATTCCCTTTGTTTTCTCTCTTGATGTTCAGAAAATGGTTAAAAGTTTGCAGTTTAATAGAATTTCAGATTTTTCAGGGACTTAAAGTTCATTTATTCAACCTCTGCACAGCATCTCTGATAAAATGTCATAAGGCTTCTGTTTGAGCACTTCCATTGAAAGACAAACATCTTACCTCATGGAACACTTGTCTTCTTTCGGCCTATACTAAGTGTCATTATATTTACCACAGCCTAACAAGTATTTCAAAGAGCGCCAACAGAACAGATAAAGAAAAAAATCACTTTTTGTAATCTTAAGAGGATTATAATCAAGTACTGTTTAGAAATTTATTTTCTTTCTTTCTGTTTTTTTTTTCTTTCCAATTTTTCTCCCCTATGCTAAGATTTTCATCTGAGTGTCTAATTAGGAAGCCTCATCTTTCTCCAGTTCTTGTTGAGCAATGTTACTCAGCAGGAAAGAATTTTCATTTTTAGATTTTCGTGCAATCAACATAATCCTATAGGCTCGGCGCCTGTGGCTCAACGGGCTAAGGCACCAGCCGCGTACACCTGAGCTCACGGGTTCGAATCCAGCCTGGGCCCCCAAACAACAATGACGGCTGCAACCAAAAAAAAGGCCAGGCATTGTGGTGGGCGCCTGTAGTCCCAGTTACTTGGGAGGTGGAGGCAGGAGACTCGCTTGAGCCCAGGAATTGGAGGTTGCTGTGAGCTGTAATGCCATGGCACTCTACCCAGGGTGACAGCTTGAGGCTCTGTCTCAAAAAAAAAAACATAATCCTATAGCATGATAGAGAAATAGTGGGGGGAAAAATAGCTCCTTGGGGATTAGTTGTGCATTATGGGTAGTAACTTGCAAACACCTTGCTTTGAACCTTGGAACTGGATCTGTAATGAACAAGGCCCTGCAAAGTGATGGCAGGAGGAAGTCCTTTCTGAAACATACACCATGAGGCTAGAAGAAGTTTAGGTCTCATAACAACAACAACAATCTCATTCAGCAGGAAAATGTCCCTTGCTCATACTGATTTAGATGCAGAAATATGTTGAAATCTAAATATGGAAGACATGAAGCAATACCCATCTTTCCTCAGTTCAGTCATTCTGAGCACTATAACAGCTTTTAGTCTTCTGTGAAAAGTCGGGTGGCAAAAATGATGAATTGTGTGGTAATAACAGACAACTGCTCCTAGATGCCCACCTAAGATGGCTGTGAGAGGGTTCTGAACATTCTTTGCCTCTACCATGCCATAAGCCTGAAAATATTGGGGGTGTCCATGGGTATGTCAGGGTTTTATTTATAATGATAAAGAAGGCCTCTTGCTAGGTTAGGCAGTCAGTTAGATGCGAGCAGTCCAGGAGGTGGGTGTGGTTAGGCTACCTTGGGTGTTTTGGCTTGACTTGTTTCAGACGGGTCTGGGGTGCCATGCTGTGTGGTCCTAGGAATGGGGCTAAGCAAGACCTCACAGGGGGTTGCCTTGAGGTAGTGTCTGATCACTGTCCAAGGGACTTTCTGACATAACCAGGCAGATGTGGTCATATGTGATACTGACTTCGGTTGTTTGGGGAACAGCCTGATTGGTATCTTGGGAAACTTCTAAGAAGCAACTAATACCCTGAAAACTTGTATATGAAATGCAAGCATTGGACTCTTCGTGGTGCCTGCAGCCACCAGGATGGGGCTCACCTTGCTGCACAAGTTGTTCAAAGTTAATAAAATCTTCCTTTTCTTGCTAAAACTTATTCTCTTTAATTATTCTGGTGACTACCTCAAGCCGTCATCATCCCACTCTAACATGTTTTTGAAAAAAAACTATATATTTTAAAAAACGATTGAATTCTGAACAAAATATTCTTTTCTAATGGTGATCATGTTGGGACCCAACCACTCCTCTCAGTTACCCCAGCATCAGATTCCTCATCAGAGGAGGCATCCAGCCCAGAGAAGCGTCCAGCTCTCTCTCTCGTTTGACTCAGAGAGTCGAGGAAGGCTCTCTTATTTGGAAAGCAACAGTTTCCCACCAAATGAGAGGACTGATGTGAATATTGCTGGAGGAAATCTTGCTTGCTAATAGATATAGTCCTATCACAGGCAATCCTGTTCTAATCAGAAGTCATCTGGGGGTTCGTGACATGGCTACCCCCCAATTTCCAAGGCCTCCCTTCCCAAAACTCTTTAATAAGAACTTTAGAGGCATTTATTCTCCTGAGTATGCAGAGTTCCCTACAGACCTATGAATTGAGTTCTTTGGTGAGCAAAAATCCTGGGTTATAGAGCTATTTCCTTATTCTCAGCAGCCAGTTGAAAACTGGTCACAGTACAAAAATAAATGTTGATATTGTGCTCTGAATAAGAATGAGAAGCCTGTGTGCAGATTGGGGTTGGCCATTCTGGTTGCCTCCTGTTTCTCTCTTCCCTAAAGGAACCTGGGAAAGGCGGAGACATGACTTTCAGATCTTAACACTTTCAGTTATTCATCATGTCATTTTACAAAAATTCGGTGATATAAAAATTATTAAACTATGTCATAAGACTTACTTTTTTTCTTTTTAAATCCATTTCATAACATTCTCCAACGATCATTAAAAAAAAATAGTATGAAGAATGTGGGAAAGCAGAGCCCAGCTCACGTCATCTTTAATAAGATACGGGCAGCAAAGCATCAAAGGGGCAAAAGTGCTGAGACAGACACGTGGTGACCACACTGAAGGTAAAAATTTAATATTTTCCCTTTATTCTATGGATCTGGAGGAACTTGACTTAAAGAGAATTAAAGTTTCAGGCAAGGGAAATTTTCCAATATGATTTTTCTGCATCTTTTCAAAATCGAATTTCTGGAGATAAAACAAATTACCACCAAAATATGACTTTTGGGGGAAGCCATGATAATTCTCTCTTCTATGGAAAGGATGAGCCTACAGAGGCGGTAAAGCCTGTAGCCAGCAGAAATGGCAGATGGAGGTGGTCACTGCGCTTCACACTGAAGCCATCGTGCCTGCTGACAAGTGTCCCACCTATCCAAGGAGGGGAGCAGGAGGTCAGGGGCGCATCCCAAAGGGGTCAGCTGGAGGCTCAGCATCTTTCTTGAGTGATGACAAAAATAAAAACACTGTCTCAGAGGTCAGGAGAGCTGTTCTCGGAGCTCTGAGGAGGTCCAAGAGAGGCAGGAAAGCTGACTGAGTGCAGCAAAGTTCCCATGCAGTTCGCGTTTTCCTTTCCACGTGTTCCTGGGCAGCTAATCTTCGTAGACATGGAGCACGCAGTGCTGTGACCCTGCCAAAGCCAGGGTGGCAGATGCAGAAAATGGCCAGAGCAGAACACAGAGGGAGAATAGCCACAGGAAGAGAGTAGGGTGAGGCGGAAGGGGAGGAGTGAAGCATCTCACTGGAGAAGAGTGACACTAAATGCCCAAGTCAGGAAACTTCCAGGTCAGGACATAGCTTTCCTTCTCAACGGACAACAACAACAATCTAACTGTCTCTGAGCCCCTCACGTTCCTCTGGCTATGAAGCAGAGGTGTGAAACACAGAAACTGCTCTCCCTGGGGATCCTGGGAAGGCAGTGGGGGAGTGGGAGGGGGAGAGTGGGGAGGGGGTTGGTTCCAGGAGCCCCTGCAGATTACAAAATCCTCCTGGGACGCTCAAGTCCCTCATTGAAAACAGAGTAGTATTTGCATTTAACCTATGCACATCTTCCTGAATATTTTAAATTATGTCTGGATGACTTATAACACTTAATAGAATGTAAATGCTATATAAATAGTTATTACACTGAATTTTTAAATTTGTATTATTTTCATAGTTGTATTGGTACTTTTTACTTTTATTAATATTTTTGATTTGCCATGGATTGAATCCTGAGTGCTAAACCCATCAACACAGAGAACCAAATGTGACACTAATGAGATGATAACTGCCACTCAATCCACTGTCTCGTGATCCTAAGCAAGACATCCCGGACTGTCTAGTAATGGTCATTTGCAGACCAAAATATTTTGAGTGCCCCGAGGGTGCTCTTCACTCTCACACATTGCTGTTGCCTCAAGTGATCTCTTCATCTCTCTGGCCCACAACTTTCTCATGTATGAAGGGGGTAAATGAGTGTAGAGTTCTACCGCTCAAATGCTCCCATTCTCTCTCTTTTGGGGAATTAGTCACAGGAACTATCCTGTCTTGGTTTGCTGTAGTATTGTCTTGTCTCTTGGTTTGCTATGACTGATTGATTTAATAAAGTTCTACCGACTATTTTGCATTTATGAAACACTTTCCACTTAGTGATGAATTGTGTGCTAAAAGAATATCTATCTACCCCTGTTTCCCTGAGTGGTTGTTTGTCCTATGCCTCCTGAATTGGAAAAAGTTGTATATGTTTGTATATGTTATGTGCATATACACACATGCATACATTTTGTATTATCTTATCCAAACAGAATAGCATGATTGCCAGCAGATGCCATAATACTCAGGGTAACCAAGGATCTATCAGCAGCCAAGCTCCTGGATACAGAGGTCTTCCCAGTTATTCAATGTTCATAGCAAAGGTATTAAAATTGGGATTATAGATATAACCATATCAATAATTCTGTTATATTCTGAAGCACACCGCTGATGCAATTATAGTAAAACAGTATATAGCAGAAAGCACAATAACGTCTTCTCTTTAACAGCACTCTTAGTATACATTTGCTCAAATAATCAACTGTTTCCACTTAGGTGGTCTCAAGTGACAGAAAAAGTTCATTGAAGTTGCCACTGATAGTAAGGTTATCTTTCCCTAATATTTCATAAAAAATATGTGGAATGGCCAGCAATTGATACGATCTCCATGATTTAAGTTTATTTTTCTGTAATCTCTACACGTCACTCAGTTCTTAAATATAGAAAATTCTCCTCTTTTTTCTTTTTTATATGTTTTCTGCTCATCTTATTAGATTTCTTCTCAGACTCTCTCATTTTATCTTCCATGTCTCTTACTTACTTTTCTCCCATTTGTTCCATCTCAGTGTTTCTCTGTGTGGGGTCCAGGACCAAATCCCATCTTCCTATTACAGCCTATGACAGTGATCACTGGCTATCTGCCCACCCTCAGAACACTGTGGGATCAGAACAAGATTATGGCTTTGCTTTTTTAGGATTCTTTTTCATTTCAGTCATCAGGAAGTTTTCCTTTATTCCAAGCTTAGCTATGGAAGAATTATATTTTACCCATTATTTTTATTTTGAGTTTATAGCAGGAGGAAGGCTATAAAGGCATATTTTTTAAGCTATTGCTACTAAAAAAGTCCCAAATAGAACTTATTTGAAAGAAATACTTGACTTAAAAATATCTGAAAGAGCCTCTGAAAAGGGACTATAGAGAGTCCCAAGCAGAAAAATAAAAATTAATCTGTATATGGTGATAGATATGAAACCACAAACCATCAACAATATAGAGAATATATTCAAAACAGTTCAAAGGTGGGTCATACGGTACATTTGGGCCAAACAGAGGCAAAAGTCACTCCTCATAGAAGAACAATTATATGGGCATATAATTGTCCCTCTGCAGTAACGGAGAACAGAATAATATAGAATATCTTTGAACTGATGAGGAAAATAACTAAAAATCTAGAATCTCGTACCCAGCTCCATAAAATTGAAGAATGCAAGGAAAATAGAGATTGTCTGAACAAAAAATTAGAGTTTATAACTTAAGCTCAAAGAAATGCTAGGGGATATCCTTTAAGAAAGGAAAAATTAACTCAGAAAGGAGGAGAGAGATGGATTCAAGAAGCGAGTAAGAAAATAACAAATGTAGATAAATCTAAGTGATGGTAACAGAATTCTAAGTAAAAGTTTCCCTGGGACCTCATTATTTGAAGCTAAGCGGAAAAAGGAAGCAAAAAAGATGGTTAGCACCACCCTACACATATTATAATGGAGTCGCTGGCATTGGGAGACAGCATATTGTAAACAGGCAGTCACAAACCACCTGCGACCACTCATTGTCACACTTACCTCTGGTCAGTATTTTTGTAGCATCAGGAAGAAGAGACTATTTCATCAGCATTGTAGAAATTGTAATGTATGTGGAGCGATCACGTCTTCCCTCTTTCATTTTAGAGCAAGAAAGATAACGCTTCTTTCCCCAAGGCAAGGGAATCATGTAAAGTTCTAAGAAATTTCTCATAAAGAGTAAAAGTTAAGCCACGAATGGGGGAACCTGAATGTCACTTAATGGTGGGCTTTGACTTGGCCAATAGACCTGCTGAACTCTCCCAGTACTATCTGAGTGGAGGAAAAGAGAGCTGGGGAGAGTCGCACAGAGGGGTGTGCAGAGTGGAGAAGGGGGCCCTCAACACCCCTAAAGTGCCTGTTTCCTGGAAGTTACAGAAGTTGTAGCAGCTCTCAAATTTCTCCTTACCTAGGGGATATCGAACGGACAAAATGCTAGAGAAGCATGCAGTCCTCACGAGCACAGAGGACTGAACTGAAACAGAATTTGCAACCAGTGAAAGAACCTGAACCTCACCCAGGCAGGCAGCAGTTTGCACTTTTCCAGTACCTTTTATTTCACTGTAGCGTATCAGAGGTCTTCCAATGATGAAAAGAGGAGGAGAATGTGCCAGCTGTTCCTTCCTCCCTCCACGTCAGCTGGGAGAGAGTCTAGACAGTGCTACAATGGGGAGACACTCAACTGGGAGGGGAGGCCAAGTGGGAAGAAAAGTTTAATAGCAAAAGTTTATTTAAAAAATGGATAGGGGGCCGGGTGCTGTGTCTCACACCTGCAATCCTAGCACACTGGGAGGCCAAGGTGGATGGATCCTTTGAGCTCAGGAGTTTGACAGCAGTCTGAGCAAGAGTTGGACCCTCTCTTTACCAAAACAAAAATATTAGCAGACAAAGTATTGGGCACCCAGAGCCCCAGCGTGTCAGGAGGCTGAAGCAGGAAGATGCTTGAGGCCAGGAGTTTGAGGTTGCTGTAAGAGAGGCTGACACCATGGCACTCTAGCCTGAGCAACAGAGTAGGATTCTGTCTCCAAAACATAAATTAAAAATAAAAATGCTATTATTTTTAAAACCACATTCAGGGGAATATTTATGGAATTAAACCAATTTATTATTAGGAGGAAGAAAGAAAATAGAATTCAAAAGAAGACAAAATAAGAACAGAAGGCTAAAAGAAGCAGCATGGTAAAATTGAAACAGCATAATAATATGGTAGAAATAAATCTTAATATATCTGATATATATTTGAATAAGTCTCCCCAGTTCAATAAAAAATTTAAACACACCTAGATATGGTATATATGAGATATGTTTGAAGAATAGAGACATGAATATAAAAGATATAATATAAAGATATAAAAATACACTAAGTAGAAAAGAAATTTGTTTTAGCTGTGCTGAAAATAGACTTTAATGTGATAAAAGAATCATTATATAATCATAAAAGATAATTTTTTCAACTGAGAAATTTTTAACACTCTTGATTTTTATGCACCTAACAAATTTTAACTGGACAATAAGTGTAGCAGAAATCAACAGGAATGCTATAAAATATTAATCAATCAAGAATTAGGGTAGATGTTTTTATACTTCCCTCAAAAATAATTGATCAAGAGTACAAAAACTTAGTAAGTGGCTTTCAACAATGTAATTTAAAATATTAATATAAAATTCCAAATGAATCAGATATCCAAATGTAAAAAACCAAGTTTCCTAAGTATCAGGGAAAAAATGGCTAAATTCTTGTATTAAAACTAAAAATAAGAAGAGCTTTCTGAACTTTGATTCAAAGTCCCATTTCTCAACTATTCCTCAAAATTCAAGAGTGAATTACCTAAAAATTAAAAATGAAAACTTTTATTTATAAAAAAAAATTTTTAATCACCAATAAGGAATAATAAACTGAAAAAAAAGTTTTTCAGTTAACGCCACAGATGGTTAATATTTTTACTATATGAAGAGCTTCTAAACATTGTGAAAGAAGATACCACCAATAGGCTTGGCCCCCATAGCACAGTCGTTAACAGTGCCACCCATATACACCTAGGGTGGTGAATTTGAACCCAGCCCAGGCCAGCTAAACAACTACAACAACAACAACAAAATACCAGGGCATTGTGGTGGGTGCCTATAGTCCTAGCTACTTGGGAGGCTGAGGCAAGAGAATTACTTAAACCCAAGAGTTTGAGATTGCTGTGAGCTATGACGCCATGGCACTCTCCCTAGGGTGACATAGTAAGACTCTGTCTCAAAAAAAAAAAAATTGAAAAAAGAAAACACCACCAACAACCCAATGCAGAAAATGGGCAAACAAAATGTGAACAACCTTTCATCGTAGAAAAATATGCTCACATTCACTCGTGTCAAGATGATATAAATTTAGACTAAGGTACCAGTTTTCACATATATTGCCAAATATTCAAATCTACATCAGCATATGTTGTTGACAAAGCTGCCAGAAAATAAGTACTTTTATAGTTTCATATGGTGCTAATGGGAATTCAAAACAACTCTTACAAAGGGAAGTTTGATAATGTTACACACACATGTATGCATGTGCGCACATACACACACATATCCTCTGGCCCAGCAGTCACTTCCACTTTTAGATTCCATCCCAGAGATACACTGACAAAAAGAAGAAATAATGTTTAAAGAAAACGAGTTGTTATGCTGTAATTTGTGATAGTAAAAGCCCATAAATAACACAAATTTCCCTTGTCAAAGGATTATCAGATAAACTGTGGTTCTCCTGTACTATAGAGGTTCTACCTGTGTTCAAAAGGAATGAGGAGAATCTGTGATAATAATGTTCGTGATCTGTAGGATAGACTTGTAATGGACAATATCAAATACTGGACACTAAGCATAACATCAACTTTTGTGTAGTAAAGCTGAAATATACCAATATACAAACAAGCTTATAGTCTCAAGGAGAAATAATGGAAACAAATCAAAAACCTAAAAAAAGTGGCTATATAAACAATTGGATTAAACACATGGAACAGCAAAAGTTGTTTAAAATTCACTTGAAGTTATTCAGTTTTGCGGGGGTTGTTTTTTTCTGTTTTTGTTTTGTTTTGTCTTATTGAGATAATGTCTTGCTCTGTTTTCAAGGCTGGAGTGCAGTGGTGTGGACATAGCTCATTGCAATTTCAAATCCTAAATTCAAACAATCCTCTGCCTCAGACTCCCAAATAGCTGGTACTACAGGTAGGTGCCACCACACCTGCTAATTCTTCTAATTTTTTTGTAAAAATGGGATCTTACTATGTAGCTCAGACTAATCTCAAATTCCTGGCCTCAAGCAAACCTCCTGCCTTTGCCTCCCAAAGTGCTGGGATTATGATGAGCCAGTATGCCTGGCCTGCTACTCAGCTGGTTCAAAGTGTGGTATGCTAATAGTTTGACTTAACATACAGTTTCATCTTATGAGGTTTTTTGTTTTGTTTTGTTTTTTCCCTTTGTCATTTGAATATTTTTTTCTTCATATATTTTCCTTCAGTTGAAAATAATTACATGATCTACAAGTCAAAACTATGAGCAAAGTACCTGAAGATTGGCATGCCACACTTAAAATCGAGTAACTCCAAGTGAGCAGAGTATGTTGACCATATATTTCTTGTGACAAACCATCCAATTTTTGTGTTGCACTGAAGGACGTAAGTTTAGTGCTGAAACTCAGGAAGTCCCTGACAAATCAAAGCAAGCTGGTCACCTCAGTTTTAAGACAATAAGTGCAAAGAAATCTTCAATTGAATGAAGTAGTTTTATCATTATTGTGGAGTTATTATAAATACATGGCCAGATAAAGTGAATTATTAATGTTGTTAGTGTTAAATAAAAATTATAAAGCCTGTCATTTTAGAAATCTTCCTGCACTCCAGGAAAACCAGATAAAAACCAGACCAGACTAAAAACCAAAATGGCGCCCCTCGTACTAAAGTGCCATGTGACAAAGCTGAAGCCAAGTTATCATCTGACCTTCTGAGAAATCAGGACAGAGATTATATATACATTTTTCAAACAGACCAGTTTCAGTCCGTATGATAATAAAGTATCCCCTGCTTTAATCCTTACAGAAAAAAATAATTAACTTGAAGTAAGCTAATGGCAAACAATCAGTTATTTTTCTATTGCTATATTTCCTTCTCCCCCCGCCCCTTACAAGCAAAGTAGCTTTGAAATGACCAATTTGCCTTTTTGGTCTTTCTTTTTCTGCTTTCTTCATCCCATTTCTGTTTACAAAACCATGCTCCTCTGCTCAGCTCATGGGAGCATGTTTCATTTTATGGAATAAAGTATTGCCTGATTCTAGAACTGCTAATAAAACCAATTAAGATCTTTAAACTAAATTGTAATTTATCTTCTGATATTATGTTACCTAAAGTATAGGATAAGGGAAAAGCACCAGTGATAGAAGTGAAAAGCAAGGAACAACTAAATAGGTGCCTCGAATACCCCCAGAAGCTGGGAATGAACACAAACCCTCAAATGGTGCAGGCAACATTTACAGCCAAAATAAGTTGACATGGCATTCCCACAGTCCTCAAAACAGAAGCGTGTGTGAGCAGAACATGTTACCAGCATCAGTGTGGGGGTTACAGAGGAAAACAATGAGCTACCTGCTGGACGTGAAAGCAAGAAAGTGCAGAGACTGTCCATAGACTGTCAGTAGAAACCGCCTAAACTGTTAGTAAATATTTACTGTAAAGTGTGATAAGCCAGAAAGAAAGTAGGAAGGGTTTGAACACGCACACATAACTACAAGGTATGTAACTGAGGGGTCAGGAGCTCTGGGAATTTGAGCTCACATAGATAAACAGATAAAACCCCTTTGGGGAAGAAATTCCATCTTGAAGAGAAATTACTGGAAATAATTTCCAAACTAGGCAAGTCAGAATCAATAAAAGTAAAAGATAAAAAGATAATACAAATAAAGTGGCATTGGTGGAAAAAGGAGGAATATTTAGAAAAAAATGGGGTCATACTTATTGAGCTTTCGATTTGTAAACATCTGACAAACATAACAAAAGCAGAAGTTTTAGATCTGTGAAGCTAGGAAAGTTCACCTGACCTAGCTAGCCATCTGAAAGTCCTGTTAATGTATTATTGCACAAAAAATGAACAGATAGAATTGTGTCAAATGTAAAAAGTAAAATAAAATAAATAAGAATTTAAAAAATCCCTATGGACATTAAAAGTATTCCAGAAATATGTGGTCAATAAACAGATGAAAATTATAACTATTTCAAACTAGCTAAAAATTTTTGAATATAGTTTTAAAGAATTAAAGAACAAAACAAGTTAGGATTAGAAAACTGAGATCTGAGATATGAACTAAGGAAAGAATCAGAAATACAAGAAAACATTATTTCTGTAGACTTGAAGGTTGAACTAGAATTTACACAAGCCATAGACAAAGGCAACAGGTAATTCTTTAAGAGAAGCAAAAGGTGAAAATGATAAAAATTAATCAAAAGTAAACAAAGGGATAAAAAGTATTAACGAGACTAGCAAATATAGTTAACAACAAAGAAGAATCAACACGTATAAAAAAGGATCCCTAAAGAAATCTAAGCAATGGCACTGAACAAATACTAAATTTAAGAAAAGTTTAAAAAAATAAAAAAAAAATGCTTTTTAACTGCCCATTGAAAGGGCACAGTGAGTAACTGGAAAAAGCAGATAACAAACGTTGAAACATTATCTGATACAAATCACTGGACTTTAAAAACAAAGAAAAAAATCTTTAGGACCTTGGAGAGCAAAAGCCATTTGCTTATTAGGGAAAGAAAATTAAATAGGCAAAAGGATTTTGTTGTTAATGTTCTAGTAATATTTTGTGCAAGTTTTGGATACTCAAAGTAACCAGAAAGATAAGGGCTAGTGCACCTCCTTGGAGGCTACAGTCGGCTCCATCCTACTCCCTTAGAGGTGTTAATAGTTAAGACTGAGCTCCAAATCCCTGGGGTCCTCTTCTAAAATCCTTGGGATTTATTCCTTTTTCTCTCTTTTTGTCTCCTAGGTTAACTATAATTTTCTGGGCAAAGTCAACATCTTTTGTCATAGAATACAAATGTACTCAATTCTCAGCCTTTAAAAAAAAGTCTTTTTAAGAATTAGTAATATCAATATAAATGAATTCTTTTTTCCTTCAAAAACTTATATGTTCTTGCTCTGTCTATTCAAAAGGCCGAGCAGCTAATGATAGCTCGACCGCAATGAACCCAGCCATCATCCATGGCTCTAAATTTCATTTTCACCACAAAGAACCAGGGATCCTTAGAAAAATTCCTTATTTGTAGTCATGCAAAGGAAATCTACAAAATGAGCCTGAGATTCTGATCAGGTTAGAAACTTAGGAAGTTATCAGAAATTGTGGGGATCACAGGGGCCAATGCAGAGGAGATTTACTGGGCAAAAGTTGACACAGTTTGAAAAAAGACAAAATAAATGCATTAAATCAAATTAAATACTTTTTAAAAATCCATGCATTTAGAGGAATATTAAAAATTTATAAAATTATAATGATACCAAAAGTAAAAACATATTGGTCATAGCTATGGTGCAAATGTATGTGTTCCCTCAGAATTCTTATGTTTAAACCTAATATCAAAGTGATGAGGGGTCAGGCCTTTGAAAAGTAATTAGCCAGAAGAGCTATGTTTTTCAATTTTTTTTTTTTTTTTAATCTCAGGGCACACTTGAACTTACAATTAAACTTCCACGACACACTTAAATTATGTTGATAAAAAAAAGTTAAAAAGTAGAATATACTTATTGTTTTTTGAACTTCTTTAGAAAATAATTTAATTGGTGATTTTTAAAAATTTGCCTGGCACAGCTAAGATCCTCTCAGGTCACACCACAGTGCTGTGGCACAGGGTTGAAAATCACAGGCTCAGAGATTTTCACCCATTACTGAGGGAGCATCCCAGCTTCTTGTACTTTCTGCTTTGGGAAGACCTGGCAGCCAAGTGCCATTCAGGAAGCAGACAGTGAACCCTTGCCAGATGCTTTTTCTCTCAGGGTCCTGATCTTAGACTTCTCAGCCTAGAAACACCTAAAATTTTGTTATGGAATCCTGAATGTATTAAGACAAAATAAATGCATTAATCAAATTAAATACTTTTTTAAAATGCATGCATTTATCATGGGAGCTCACTACAGCACCAATTCACTATGAAAATGGAGAAAGAAAGTCAACATAATATTTCAAACAGTTGGTGAGAGCATGGTCTTCTTTCAAATGTGTAAAGACAGAAGTAAAACTCAATGAAAATTGGGTGAGTGGGAGGAGCGAGGGGGGATGAGTGGAATCATACCTCGTGGGTACGATGTACACTGTCTGGGTGACAGGCTCACTTATATCTTTATCTTAAGCGGTACAAAAGTAATCCATGTGGGAGTGGCTTTAAGATGGCGGCCGAGTAACAGCTTCCTTGCAACTGGGCACGGTGAGACTGGGGAGAGAAGACTTCAGGCATCTCTGGCTGGCAAGATCTGCCCAGAAACATCCCTTTGGGGACACAAGGAGACAGTGTGAGACTTCTGGACCCCCTGAGGAAGGCAAAAGTAGTGAAGATCTGGCAAGTGGTTGCTTGTGTTCGTTGAGTCTAATCTTGCCGGCAGCTGTGGCTACAGCAGCAGTGAGATTGCAAACTGGAAAGGCCTTACCTGTGAGCTGTTTGGGTTTCTTTTGGACTTGGCACTCGATTGAACTGCCTTGGGAGAACTGGGGCAAGAGTGTGGGGGTTTTTGAGTGTTGTCTGGGGCTCCAGACTGAGCCACCGAGCCAGATGGAGCTACCAGTGTTTGGTTGTGGGCTGTGTGGAGCCATCATAGGAGAATTGCCCTGGCAAGCTCCACCCTCAGGGTTGCAGAACAAGCATCAAGAGGGAGCGAGTAATCTAGTGACTAAGCAGCTTAAAGGTGGGGACTGAGACGCCTTGCAGCCTTAGCCCTCAGGGGCATTGGGTGAGACTGGTTTTGGCAAACTGGGTAAGTGGATAGCCACTTAAGGAGTGATCCCAGCGACAAGCACTTTCCTTGGAAAGCTTCTGCTTAGCCCAAGTTAGCAATTTAAAGTGCCTTCTAAACAGGCTGAGGGGGATTTAAGCTCTCCACCCTGCGGGGCTTGAGAAATCATTAGAGGCCCCGGTCTCCATTTTGTTCAGCCATATCAAGATTGTGATTAACATATCATACCCCAGAGATCACCTCTTTCCCAGACAATATCAGCAAGATATATATACTGCTTTGTTTCTTGGTTTTGTTTTCTGAAACTGATCGAAGCTATCTATAACAAACCCACAGCTAATATTTTACTGAATGGAGTAAAACTGAAAACTTTTTCTCTTAGAACCGGAACCAGACAAGGTTGTCCTCTGTCATCATTACTAGTCAACATAGTGCTGGAAGTGCTAGCCAATACAATTAGGCAAGACAATGAAATAAAGGGTATCCAAATGGGAGTAGAGGAGGTCAAACTCTCCCTCTTTGCTGACGATATGATCCTATACTTAGAGAACCCCAAAGATTCAACCACAAGACTCCTGGAAGTCATCAGAAAATATAGTAATGTCTCAGGATATAAAAATCAATATCCATAAGTCAGTAGCCTTTGTATATGGCAATAACAGTCAAGATGAGACGTTAATTTAGGACACAACTCCCTTCACCATAGCTTCAAAGAAAAGGAAATACCTAGGTATATACCTAACAAAGGAGGTGAAGGACCTCTATAAAGAAAATTATGAAATCCTAAGAAAAGAAACAGCAGAGGATCTTAACAAATGGAAGAACATACCATGCTCATGGCTGGGAAGAATCAACATTGTTAAAATATCTATACTTCCCAAAGCAATAAACCTATTTAATGCCATCCCTATTAAGGTACCAACATGTACTTTCAAGACTTGGAAAAAATGATTCTGCATTTTATATGGAACTAGAAAAAACCCCGCGTAGCTAAGGCAGTTCTTAGTAATAAAAACAAAGCTGGGGTATCACCATTCCAAACTTTAGGCTGTACTACAAAGCCATAGTGGTCAAGACGGCATGGTACTGGCACAAAAATAGAGACATAGACATTTGGAATTGTATAGAAACCCAGGAAATGAAACTAACAACTTACAACCACCTAATCTTCGATAAACCAATC
>CAUYON010026247.1:0-37785 GCA_963573935.1 Arctocebus calabarensis | reverse complement strand
TTTATATAATGATCAAGGAAATGCCATGAAGGATATCTGTAACAGTATGATCAAAATATTTCTGAATGTATATGAATCGTGCCCTGTGATTGCACCAATGTACATAATTATGATTCAATAAAATTATTAAAAAAAAAAATTTAACGAGATGGAAAAAAAAATGTGCTGAGTGTGGTAACACAAGCCCACAGAGGCCGTTGTGTGAATATAAATCCTGAAGTGAGATTGCAAAGGGGACCTCATTCCCTTGGGGCAGCCTTCCCCAGGGCTCTGGAAGCCTTGCCGGGTGCCTTGGGCTGCGTCTGCCCGCTGCCTGTGGCTTTGCTTTGGTGTCTATTCTGAGCTGGGAGCATCGGCTCTGTCAGGAGCGATGATGATTAACCCACGCAAGCCTGAAGACGGGATATGCAGGCAGCTGTCATTCCTCGAGAACAGCATCATGTGAAAGGGGTGGGCTTTTTTATTTTTGAAACACAAGCTCAATTCCCGTTTCACTGTTACAATAAGTGCTTTTGAATAAATCTTTGATTTGTAAATCCTTTTCTATACACGAGTTCCATTTTATAGACTAATTTGATCAGAACTGATTTATGGAGTGTTTTGCTTTATTCTTTCAATAAATAATTACATAAATGTGATGTAAATATTTGAGTTGACCACTGCCTTCTTTAAATGAAGGATTTTTCCCTCAGTGGTCTTTACGAAAGATGGTAAGACAGATTTCACCCAGGAGGACGCCGTGCCAACAGGGGTAGAGGTGCTGCCCCTGCCTCAGGGCCTCGGGGTGGAGGAGTCAGTGTGAGGCCCATCAGCCCCCTAGTGCTGACTCCAGCAGGGGTGTGTGTGTGTTCTGGGGCTCATGTTGACTAAGCAGCTGGGGAAATGCCTAGGAATTTCACAATTTGTTGGGAGGCCTTCACACAACAATGATCAAAACATTATATTGAACACAGGGGGGTGTGAGTCATGCAGGCAGCACAGGTGACCACACTCTGACTGACCAGCTGGCCACCACTGCCCATAGTCAAGGGGTCTCAGGGTCCTCACAGGCATCTGGGTTTCTCTGCGGGTTTTGTGGCCCCTCACAGGGGTGCTCATGGCCATTATCTCAGCAGCCTTTTGGCCTCTCTTTCTTGCAGAGTCTCAGGAGTGTGTGGCAGATGTTATCTCATCGCCCTGGACCACCACATCTGTGCGTCTCGCTCTGAGGGGCTGCAACCTGAGGACTCAGCCACTTGTCCTACCTAACTGCATTTTGAGACATTATTATATACCAAGGACCGATATTGGGATTCACTCCAAATATAAAAACAAGGGAACATTTATACTGAAGCCCCAGGGTAGGATGAGCGATGGACAGTACTGTGCGGAACATCCCAATGGCTGGGCAGCGGGGCTCCCGCACCTGTAATCCTAACACTCTGGAGGCTGAGATGGGTGGATTACTTGGTCAGTAGTTCAAAGCCATACTGAGTAAGAAGGAGACCCCATCTCCATGAAGAATAGGAAAACCAGCCAGGCATGGTAGTGGGCATCTGTGGTTCCAACTTCCCAGGAGGCTGAGGCAAGAGGATTGCTTGAGCATAGGAGTGAGAGTTTGCTGTGAGCTGTGACACCCTGGTGCCCTGGTCTGGGCAGCAGAGTGAGACTCTGTCTCAAGAAAAAAAAAAGAAAACGAGAAGAAATGTGACAGGTGTGGGGGCTCCTGCCAGACCCCTGGGCAGAATTCCGTCAGCAGGCAGGCCAGGGCAGGGAAATGAAATACCCCAGCTGCATCCAGTTAGCCTTTATTTTCTTTCCAGTGTCAGGTAGTTGTTTCTGGGGGTCACTGAGCCTCTTGAGAGTCCCCACTGGGGACAGAGAGTGAAGGAAGAAATGGAGGAGCTCTCGTGTGAGGAAAGTGTCTGGCTGGGCTGGACGGAGACATAGAGGGGCCGGGGCTTCCAGAGGACATGTCACAGGATTCACGGACATGGAGGAGACCAGGGTGGTGAGTGGAGGAGGGTTGGAGGCGCTGGAGGGCGTGGTCCTCGGGCAGCCAGTTGGAGATCTTAAGTTTCCATGGAGGTCACTGAAGTTCCTCACAAAATCATGCCCCAAACAGGCAATGATGCAGCCAGAGCTGGCAGAGCTGCAGGGAGCTGGAGGGCTCCCCACAGGCCAGAAGTTCCCCAAGGAGAAGCAGGACCAGAGAGCACAGGCCTCCCGCAGAGCCAGGGAGATCTTCCAGCCCAGGGAATTAGGGCGTGCTCCCTCTTTGAGAAAAAAGTAGCCAGGAAGGAATTTCTGGGCCAGGCCCAGGTGTAGGAGTTGGGGGATACACATCAGCCTCCTCTGGGTAAAGAGCAGGAGGAAACTCCTCTACCCTGCAGATCTTTTTCTAAAGAAGCCAGGGACTAGACTCAAATTCAACTTCAGAGCACATGCCGGGAGTTGTAAGAATCCAATCTGTCCTTACCACCTTCAGGGGACACTCATCATTCACCAGTTCAGGAGTAGGACCCACCAGTGCGGCCCTGACTAGTCAGGCGTCAAGGCAAAGGCACCTTTGATCGGTGCACTCCTAGGGTCCATGACGACTCCTGTCCACATCACAACAGCACACTGTGAAAAAAACAAAAATTCCTTATGCTTGTTAAAGAGAGGAGGGTGGTCTTAACCCAAGTGGGCACCATTGCAATAAGGACCCTGCTATGGGGCCTCGCAAGAAGGAGAGAGACTGAGCTGAACTCTGAACATGAGGACAAGTGGGCGTTTATAGCCAAGGAGCAGGGTAGGTCTATAGATGGAAAACTGGAGAAGAAACATCAGAGGTAGGACATTCTTGCCAGCCCCCTTAGTAGAATTCTTGCAGGAGACAGGCCAACGTGACAGGCTCTCCAGGGTCATCAGATGCCAAGGGTGAGAAGTTTTCTCTAAACAGTTGAATTCCATGGATTCTATGAGGACAGCCAAGGAAGGCCAAGGTCAGAGCTAGTAAGGAAGGAACCCTAGGAACCTGAGTCAAGTTTGGTCAAAAGAATAAGTTTTTGGTATTTCATAGTTTTCCCCTTTAAACTAAAATACTTTATCTGAAAGGTAAGCATTTAAATTACTTCAATTTATTTTGGTTATAGAAATATATATATTTTTAATTTTTTTATTATCTAAAATCATAGCTGCGTACATTAGTGCAATCAAGGGCTGCAATGTGCTGGCTTCATATACAATCTGAAACATTTTCATCAAGCTGTTTAACATAGCCTTCATGGCATTTTCTTAGTTATTGTGTGAAGACATTTGTATTCTGCATTTAGTAAGTTTTTCCTGTACCCTTCTAAGATGCACCATAAGTGTGGCCCCACCAATCACCCTCCCGCCACCGCAACCTCTCCCCTCCCTTGCCCCTTACCCCATATTCTTGTGCTATAATTGGGTTATAGCCTTCATATGAAACCTATAAATTAGCTTCATAGCAGGGCTGAGTACACTGGATACTTTTTCTTCCATTCTTGAGATACTTTGCTAAGAAGAATGTGTTCTAGTGGAACATGGAAGAAAAAGTATCCAGTGTACTCAGCCCTACTATGAAGCTTTATACTTGTACTTCCTTTTATTCTGTTACATAAAACTTATAATTATAGCCTGGAGAATAATATCCTGGTGAAGAAAGACTCAAGCCCAGGGAGCGGCGGTGGCCATAGTAGGGGCATCAGAGCAGACTTGCCGGGCAGCTGGCCCTCTGCTCACTCTGGGTCCCACTTACTCTTGGTGCAAAGTTTAATCATTTCTGCTTTTGCTTTTTAAAATTTTTGGCTAATTCTTCCTTTGCCCTAAGGTATATTCTCCTATGAACCAGTAAAACTAATATTTACTTTAAAAATTTTGATGTCAGTCAATTCTGTAGAGCATTATTATTTTAAGTTTTAAAATATTTGCTCAGTAACACAAACAGGGAAGAGGAATGTGGATAGAAAGTCTTCCAACCCACGACCAAGAAGCGCTGAGCACTTGTTGGGAGCTGCAGTTCCTGTCACTCAGCTCCACCCTGTCACAGTACCTGCCAATTAGAAAAACAAACAAGCACAAGACTTTTTACACCTATGCCTAACATTTCTTTGAAACTGATATTCATATTAATAGGAAGAAAAGCTACAAACTGGAATAAATACTTGCAAACGTTTTCTCCTTTCATTCATGAAACGTGGATTTTGCCAACACTAAAAATCCATACATGCGAACTGTTGGAGGAAGCTCCCCTCACCTGCTTTTTATTTATTTGGGGTAATTGTACAACGTATTTGATACTATTTTCCTCTTGAAAAGCATAGTTTCTCTTGAAGGTAGCATTAGTTTCTGGAGGGTAAACTAACATGAAACTAAGACCCCACTAACTGAAAGGACCCCCTCTCCACCAAAGGTACCCTAGAGAAACCCTAAAACTGAGTTCCAGGTCATGAAGGGTAGGAGGCCAGACTCGCCTCATTCCACCCCCTTCCTTGTTCCTGATCAGAGTCCAATTTCCTGATTCAGACCAGCGTTCTTTCCTGATAAGAGACCACCAGCCTGGAATGGGTTTAGGGCTTTCCTGTCCTCTGCTTCACCTTTTGACATCCTGAGAGCTCCTATTTTCTGAACTCGGACCCCACAAAGGGGCATAAGGCTCAATTGTGCGTGGACAGGTTTCTCCTTTGATAAATCTTCATGAGTCCTCCTATAGCTTGTTAAATACTGAATGTGTATAACTGGCCACCACACTCAGCATAAATTCCTGTTTCCATTGTCCCTCCCTCAAAGCACATGTTCCCGGCTTCTGCCTGGGGTTCTGCTTTCCACCTGCTAGAATGGCCCCGGCAGGCTGCAACCCTTTGTGAGAAATAGAGCTCCCCTCTCCAAATTCGTGAGCCTCTCATTTTCTTCGGCTGACAGGAGCATATTCTCAGGCACTTACCTTACGTAAATGAACAACGTTCTCTTTATTTTGTAAAACATACATAAGACAAAATTCACCATTTCAACCATCTTCGCGGACGTGGTTCAGTGGCGTCAGATCTGCTCTCCATGCTGTGGACCCGTCACCAGCACAGTTGGAGCTTTTGCTTCTTCCTCAAGGGAAACTCTGTGCTTATTAAACACCGTCCCCCCTGACTCTTCCCCCAGCCCCGGGCATCCACACCGTCACCTCTGTCTCTGTGCATTTGACTACTTGAAAGTACTTTATGCACGTGGAGCCACACCATGTTTGTCTTCTTGTGATGGGCTTGTTCCGTTAAAGTAATGTCTTCAAGGTCTATCCACGTTAATGTAGATGTCAGGATTTTTCTTTAATTTTTTAAAAAGTATAAATATTATGGAAATAAGCACACCTAACCCAGAACGGATACAAATTTAAGTAGAGAACCATCGGTAAATGATCAGAAAAAAATAAAATAAAGTTTCTACTTCCCAAAAATTTTAAAGAGAGATTTTTGAAACTTAGAGTATCAGCAAGAAGGTAAAAATGAAAAGTTTTCTTAGGAGCCAGTGAAAGACGAAATAAATAGCACTTAATCTCTCTCTTTGCTTCTCTTCTGTCAAAAACAAAGATGAAAATGGGATGGGAGTGAAGCCAGGGGAGGAAGGGAAGATGGCGAGTCCTATCTCGCTGTTGTCAGGATTCAAACCATTTGACCACATGGCGCCATCCAAGGCTAATCCCTTCATTTAGTGAATGGGCCCTTCAGTCCCCCCCAGGACCTTCCAGGTTGTGCCTCTGAGCTTTCTGCAGAGGTACCAGGGTCCTAATGCCAAGGGCCATGTAAGTGTCAAGAATTAGGACCAGGATTCATTTGCAAATTAATAGAGTGAATTTCTGACACATTTTAAAAGAGAATTTGGGGGAATTTCTGTCAAAGAGAAGGAAGGACATTTTCATAGCATCTTCCATTTAATAATCATTTTCAACTAGAGCTAAGGAATTTAGAATTAAGCATGTAAGTAAGAAATCTACACTGACTAGACCCTCAGGTGGGTTTTAAAGATTTGGAGCTTTTTAACACTTCTGAGAACTCTGAAAATACAAGGAGCCGCTTTTGAGACAGTGACTCCGAGATGTTCAGCAGTGGTGAACAGGGAGGCACCGTGGCTGATGCCCCAGTGCCGGGCGGCTGATGACACCTGTCTTTCTTTCAGGCCCCTGGTCCAGCAGCTGTCAAAGGCAAATGTAACATCAGAATCATTGTCATGGGAGGACATCCTCACAGGAGGCCTTGGAAAACACCTTCTGTGCTCAAGCATTTTCTCCTCCAGTTGATCTGCGCTGGAACCTGAGAATTTGCCTTTCCAAAGCCGCAGGTGATAAGGGAACAGACTTTGCAGAGTTTGCAGAGCTTTCCTCCATTCTGTGGTGCTGTGATGGGCATGGTCACCGCTTAACACATGAACTTTGCCTCCATAGGGCCAAAACCCTAAATTATTGAATGATAGAGCACAGGCAGAAGGAAAAAATTCTTCAACAAAAGTTGTACTGTGCTGCAATCTATGTTGTTCCATCTCTACTGCACTGATGTTATCTAGACAAGAATTTGAAATTTTTGAATTGTTACTGGCAGAATATTCTAAAAAAAAAATTTCATATGCTGTCAAATTTAATAAAAAGACAATGAATATATCCAGCAACAAGAAACTTGGAAAACAACTTTTAATAATAAACCCTAACTGTCAGATAAAGGTTTTAAAGTCTTGTTACTTGGATAGGCAGTGTCCCACACATCTCTACTTTGTGGGTACTAGTGACAGAGACAGCCTGGTGACAGTTTTCAATATTTTATCCCTTGTACAAACCTGTTTAGTCATACAGGTTTGTTTGCCACAAACCTATATGACTAAACATCTTAAAAGTTATAAGATGATTAAAACATCTTAAAAGTTATAAGCCAGTGGTATTTCTAAAGGTCAACCTGTCTCTTGAAATCCCCATTTGGATAACATTAAATGTTGTGCTGGTCACAGGTCATTCTTGTCAGCTGCTGGGAGAAGAATACGGTCTAAATGGGAAGGGACTCCATGCCCACAGACGGTAAGATGCTGACGTTTTTGAAATAACAACAATTTTAGATTAAATGTTAAGTTTACACAGTGTTGAAGATAAAGCCCAGAAATTCTCTCATCTATGGTGGTTCTGTTCTCATCATGTCACAACAGATATAACCCTTAAAATGTCCATAGGTTTAGTGAGTGGTATTTTGTTTCCTCCAACTCTACATGTTGGAATAATAGGACCAGCTTATGAAACTGGCAAGAAATGAAAAGTCAGTTTCTGAGGATATAAAATATTATGGTGTTTAATTTGTGGAGACGCAGATTTCTCTTAGCTTCCCTGGGCTGATCATCCAAATTTCAGTTAGGTTTAACAACTAAAATTCTGATAAGAAGATGTGAATTTCCTAGTAGACTGTTTAGATTATCTTCTTTGAATAAAAAACAACAGGGTCTTTGATTTCCTCTCCCATTATCATGTGAAAGATCTGAAAATATTTTGTATTTATGAAATACATGATAGGTTGATGAAAATATATCATAAGTCATTCTTAACCATTCTGATGTGAACTATCTCCCAATCTTCGCCAACTGAAGCGCTAGCACATCTGGAAAAGATTTGTATCTATTGTTATTAGGTCCTTTCCTCAAAGCTTTGGATCAAACCCATACAGTAAATAATTGCTCACTAAATACTTGTAGAACTGAGTAATCGAATATAGCATATAAATATTTAATAATGAAGATATGGACTTATTAAAATGATTCAAGAAAGGTGCATTTTAAACATTACAATATTTTTAAAGTACATTTATGAACTATGGATCTATCCATAGTATAAATGTATTCTATCTTAAAATGATTCAAGAAAGTCAAATGCATTTTAAACATTACAATATTTTTAAAGTACATTTATGAACTATGGATTTATCAGTCCATCCATAAAATTTCTGATATGCTGACAAGCTCAAGTGTATATGGGGCTCTTGTAGCTTTGATTTGCATACTTGAGGTTTAGCTAACATTCTCCAAATAGTGTAAGTCTAACCTGGAAATGTCATGTTTTCCTTTGAAGTTATGTGTTCTCCAGATTCGTAATTTGGAGCACATCACAATTAATTTGTATGTTAAAAAAATATGCAAAAGAAATACACTTATTTGACAGACTGTCAAAGACACCACAAGCAACATGCATTGTATGCAATAAAATGAATGATGAAGTTGGTAAAATGTCATTTAAATAGAAAGGTATCTTTAAAGTTTCAACATATTTTTAAAGATTAGATGTTATCAAATACTATTATCTAATTATAAAAGCATAAGTCATGCTTATTTGAATTTTAATGTTATATATTTGATTGAGTAGTCATGTTAAATGCAAGAATATGAGTTTTCCTGGGAAAATAAGATCTAATATTTTTTCCAACTTTTTAAGTTTCATATCTCTTTTTATAATAAAAGCTTTAAGAATATGAGTCATCTAGCTGTGTGTGTATATATGTGTGTATATTTGTGTATTAGTTTGGAGAAAATTCCACTGTTTTATCACAGGATTTTAACAGTTTGTCATGATCCTCTTGGAAAACCATCACATATATCAGATAGCTAATCAACACAATAGGAATTTATCATTCATTTATTCATTCATTCAACAATGGCTTGTTTCTTGCTCTGTTTCACTCACCACAGTTAATTCAATTGGCATCTTCTGCCTAGTCTCCTAAAAATCTCACAGGCTCTGTGGGATGCTTGTAAACTTTCAGAGAAACTACGGTGCACTTGGTTCTGCTCAGATGCTCTTGACCTTGCTGGCTGGTATTGGATATCCAGGGAATCACCCTCCTCAGGAGTCCCATTGTCTCACAAATATGAGAGAAGCACATGGGCTTACCACTGATAAATGTATTGTTATACACAAATGATTATATGCTAATTTTAGATAATAAAAGTTAAAAAATTTAAAATATTTGACATTGGAGATTAACTTTCTATAGAGTTACACCTAGAATCAATACCCAGATCTGTGAAGAAAATGGAATCAACTATTGACAATATTATAATATAAAAGTTGAGCAGGGATAGCACAATTCAGTGATGATACTTTTACAATTCAAGACATTTTGAAATGTCCTCATTTATATTCTAAACCAGCACCAAGCAGTAGAAATTTCTACAAGGTTGGAAACATTTCCTATTTGAACCATCTCATATGGTAGCTACTGGCCACACAAGGCTATTGAAGGCTTGACATGTACCTAGGACACCTCAGGAACTAAATTTTACATTTTATTTAATTTTTATTAGTTTAAACCAAATAGCCACATATGCTTAGCATGTATTGTATCAGACAATGCCCCCTAGACAAAATGAGCTTTTGAATCATTGGACAGTACAAAGCCAGCTATCTATAAGACTATAAAACCTTACCCCCAGGCTACCCACTCACTTTAACCACATACATACATGAAAGTAACACCATCGTAATCAAGACAGGAGACTCGTGTCACACAGAATGTTCCCTTGTGCCTCTTGGAAATCAACTCCTCCATCTTCACTCTCAGCAAACACTGATTTTCTCTCTATCACACAGATAGTATTGCCTATTCTAGACCTTCATATACATGGAATCCTCATTTGTTATGTTTTGAGTCTGACTTTTATACGTGTGTGTATTAGGCCTTCGGTCCTATGCAGTGAGGAACAACAGGATTCCATTTTATGACTATACCTCAAGTAGTTTATCTATTCATTTACTGATGGACATTTGTGCTGTCTCTATTTCTAGGTTATTATGCATAACACTTCTATAAAGAATCACTTCCAAGTGGTGTGTGTGTGTGTGTGTCTGCACTTGTGTGTTTTCATTTCTTTTGGGTTAATACCTCAGAGTAAAATTTCTGGGTTGCATAGTAAAATATATTTTATGTTGGAAATTGTGTCAAAAAAATCACAATGTGTTCTAGTTATTTTGTAGGTAATTAAATGCTATATCCAATAATTCATAATGCTTCCATTTTAGACATGTTTGTTTTTAGAAGTTTTTCTCATGGAAGGTCTTTTTTCTATACTGCATTATGAGGGTCCTTTATGGCCATGATTTGTTTCACCTGCACCTTTGGTCTATTATGGGTTTAGATGCAGTACAAAATAGTAAAACTGAAATCACAGCACAAGGTGTGTGTCATTTATAGTGTTGGTTCTCTCTGTTAATTAATATAGAAAAATTATTTTAATTGTAGGATATGTACGAGGAAATTGAAAAAAATAATTTTACTGTCTCTAAAGTATTTTCCTGAGTATCCCATCATTTTGCTGACACCTTATTTATTTTATTAACTCCTAATACAACTGGTTTATTTCCAACATAATAGTAATATTAAATGTTAAGTCTTCAATTAATATAATTTTGATATAACCTGAACATATCATAACACAGAGATCATGAATAATGTCAGATGTCATCACGGTAAGTTGGCTTTTACCCTTTCTACAAAGGAGTCACAAATGGCCTCCCTGGATAGAGGGAACAATCTCAAGAGATGCAGAAAGGATGATTAAACGACTTATTGAGAAGTCTCCAGGCTGTGCAGTGACAGCAATGTTGTTTGTCACTTGTTTATTGCAAAACCCCCTACTTCCTGGCAGCTGGCTAATTTTTATCCTAAAGATGCCAGTTTTATCTTGGCTCCCATCTTTACATGAGATCATATTCAAATGCTTGGGATTAGAAAGAAGAAACAGAAGCTTCAGTTGCCAAAAATTTAAGAACATTTCAATGGCAGACACATGCAGTACAAACTATTAAATAAACGAAATTGCTCGTCCGGCTGCAGCACCAGCACCGCGCTGGTCGGCTGCCTTTCTGAGCTCGTTTTCACCTCTGTCTGTGCAGTGGCAGGGGCTTCACGCACCTTCCTCCCTTGGGTTTTGGTTTGGACACGCAGGCAGGAAAGAGGACAAATTGATTTGTCCTTCTAATGTACACAAGCCCTTTAAATAAATTTAAAGATTTAAAGTTAATAATTAAAATGTGCTTACAATCTTTAAATAAATTGAAAGATTTAAAGTTAATAATGTTTAAAATGTTTCCCGTTTCAAGATCTTCCCAGTTTGAAGGAACACTGATAGATCTGGAAGCTTTATGTTGCACGAGCACCCTGGGCTGATTTATATAGGATATGAGGACGGAAGCATTGAGCCTCTTCTTCACCTTCAGCATCTTCACTTATTAATCTTTACAAATAGCTACCTTCACTAGCCAAAAAGCATTCGGAGCCATCCCAGGGAATGTCATCTCTGAGTTGGTGCACAGACAAAAGACCTTTGTGGGACTTGGACACTTCTTTGAGGTGTTATCCCCACAACAGAAAATTATTTAAGTTCATTCCATCTCATATTCAACTATGATTTATATGTTACTGTTTAAGAGTTGGAGTTGCAATTGACTACTTGATATTATGAGATAGTATGTAGATATTTAATTAAATGTGTTAGCTTTTTTGTTTTGCAATTTTCAATTTGTATTTTGTAATCTGTGTTATTCCGAACCCCTACCCTCTACTGGCCCTAAAAAAAAGAACCATAGACGCCAGATGGTTGTGTAAGCAAAATCTAATGGAGAAACAGACCCTACGAAAGGGCGCGGGGAATAAAAGGGATTTTGACACTTTGTCGTATAATCTGTCTGAAGGTGATTTTCAAACTTTTCTGACTTTGACTTCAGGCATTAAAATAATCAGTTCTATTACCTGATTTAAATAATTACCAGTTACCTGATTTAAATAATTAGTTCTATTTTCTCTTTGTTTCTTTTTTTCTTCTTCCACTTTTGTTCTCTCTTTTTCTCTTTATTCTTCTCTCCCTTTACATGTTTCTTATTTATTTTTCTTTCTTTATCCTTTTTAATAAAATGATTTTGATAATACATATAACATGAAATTTAGCATTGTAACCATTTTTAAGTGTACAGATTAGTGCTATTATCTATGTTCATACTGTCGTGCAACCATAACCACCATGCATCACCACAGCTCTTTTTATCTTGCAAATCTCAAACTCTTTGCCCACTAAAAAAAAAAAAAATTCCAGGAAGTGCCTATGGCTCCGTGGGTAGGGCCCCGCCACCATATACGGAGGGTGGAGGCTCAAACCCAGTCCCAGCCAAACTGCAACAAACAAACAAACAAAATAGCTAGGCGTTGTGGCAGTCACCTGTAGTCCCAGCTACTCAGGAGGCTGAGGCAAGAGAATCACCTAAGCCCAGGAGTGGAGGTTGCTGTGAGCTTTGATGCCACAGTACTCTACCAAGGACAGCATAGTGAGATTCTGTCTCTAAAAAAAAAAAAAAAAAAAAATTACCTTTTCCTTCTTCCTCCAAAACATGACAAAACACTATTCCACCTTTTTTCTCTATAAATTTAACTACTCTAAGTATCTCATGTAAGTAGAATCCTACAGTTTGTGTCGTTTTTGACTGGCTTATTTCACTTAGCATCCTATGATGAAGATCTGTCTATGTAACAACAGCTGTCAGAATTTCCTGCTTTTTAGAAGTTGAATGTTAATAAACTGTTCATGATGAAGTATAGCTCTTCAATATGCTAGCATAGGAAAAACTGGACAAGTGGTACAGGGGTTATCTCCACATTATTTCTTACAACTTTGTGTAAATCCATTTAATGGATTACAAAACAAAAAGTGTAATTAAAGCAATAAAATGGTTGAATGACATTCTATTGTATGGATATACCACATTTGATTATTCATTCACCTGTTTTATGAACACTGGGTTGTATACATGTTTTAGTTACTAGGAATAGTGGAGAAGTGTTTATAGTTATAAATATCTGTCTTAGAACCACTTCTCTCTCTCATAAGTTTTAGTATATGTTGTTTCATTTTCATTCCTATGTTAGTATTTTCTAACTTCCCCTGTGATTTTTTTTGTGACTTATCAATTGTGTAAGAGTATGTTGCTTATTTTCCACAAATTTGTGAATTTTTAAGTTTTCCTTCTGCTGCTTATTTCTAACTTCATTCTGTTGTGTTCAGAGAAGGTAATTTGTATGACAGTTACCCTTTTCAGATGTATGTTTATGATATCAATAGCTAAATGAGACTTAATTTGTGGCCTACCATGTGGTCTATCCTGGAAAATGTTCCATGTGCACTTGAGATGAAAGTGTGTTTTGTTTTTGTCAGGTAGAATGTCCTGTATATGTCTATTAGATCTAGCTGACTTAATGTGTTGTTCAAATCCTGTGTACCTTTACTTATGTTCTGTCTAGTCATTCTGTCAATTTGTGCAAGTGTGGTGTTAAAGTCTCCAACTATTATTACAGATCCTTTACTCCCTTCAACACTGTAAATGTTTACTTCATATATTTTAAAGGGTGTTATTAGAGGTATATATGCTTATAATTATTGTTATCTTCTTGTTATATGAAAACTTTTATTACTATTAATATTAGCATAGTTTTTTTTTGATATTAGCATAGTTAACCCTACTTTCTATTCATTACTATTTGCACAAAATCCTTCTCTATTCTTTCACTTTCAACCTATTTGTATCCTTGGATCATAAGTGAATCTTTTGTAAACAACATATAGAAAAACTGCATTAAAAAAAAAATTCATTCTTCCAATCTCTGTCTTTTCATTGGAGAAGTTAATACATTTACATTTAATGTAAATGGAATTCATGTCATTTGCTATTTGTTTTCTATATATCTCTCAGATTTTCTTATATGACTAATTAATATCTTTCATGGTAAGTTGACTTTTTGCAATAAAATGTTTGAAAACTGTTTTCATTTCCTTATGTGTAAATTCTATAATTTTTTCTTTGGTAGGATTTCATTTAACATCCTAAAGTTATAACACTGTAATTTGAATTTTTACCATCTTAATTTCAATAATAAAAAATCTCTGCCCTCACATAACCATTACCATTCCTTTTTAGTTACTGATATTGTAAACATACATCTTTATACATAATGAGTCCAAAAATGTAATTTTCTAAAATGAATTAGTGTCTTATGCAAAAGATGAGAAGTAATAAATTAAAGTTACAATAAAACTATCTTTTATGCTAATAATTTTCTTTAAAACATTCATTTTTTTAAGTCATAAAAAAGTAGAGCAATTGATGTTAAAGTAACATTATCTTTTATAATTGCTTATGGAGTTAATACATTTACTGAGATCTTGACTTTTTCATGAAGCTTAAAGTTACTTTCTCTCTAAAAACCTTTATTTCAAATTGCAATTTATTTTTCCTCCCCTTCCTCATGTGCCATCCTTCCTCCTCATCCTACCCCTTTCCCCTCTCCTCAATCTATTTCTTCTCCTCCTTCTCCTCATCCTCTTTTTTTTTTTTTTTTTTTACTGAGAGGGGATCTCACTATGTTATATAAGCTGGACTTCAGAGACTATTCACAGGTTTACACTGTAGCCCCAAACTCCTGGGTTCAAACAATATTCCCCCCTTAGCCTCTCTTAAGTGGCTAGGACTACAGGTGTATGTTGCAACAATCAGCTTAGCTTACAGGATTTCTCTCAGCATTTCTTCTTAGTGAGGTCCTGTACTGATGAACTCCCTCAGCTTTTGTTTATCTGGGAATGCTTTAGTTTCTCTTTCACTTTTGAAGAGTAACATTGTCAGAATTAGTATTCTTGGTAGACAGGCTCTTTTTTTTTTTCCATTCAGAGGTTTTTAAAACATTGACCTTCTCCTTTTTTGTTGTTGTCTAGAAAGTTTCTGAGAAGAAATTTGTTGATAATTTGATTGATGATCCCTTATACAGGATTAGTTGTTTCTCATTCCTTTCAGGTTTCTCTCTTTGTCTTTCAATAATTTGTGTGTCTCTTTGAGTTCTTCTTGCATTCATTAAGCTTTCTGGATATGTGTCTTCATAACTTTTATCTAATTTGGAAAGTTTTTCCCATTGTTTATGTAAATATTTGCTTTGCCCCTTTCTCTCTTTCTTCTCCTTTTGCAACTCTCACAATGGAAAGATCAATCCATTTGATGGTATCCCATAGTTCCTTAGACTTTGTTCACTATGTTTTCATCTTTTTCCTTTCTGTTCATTAGACTCAAGAATTTAATTATTTTAACCTCAACTTCCTAAGTTTTTATTCTACCTGCTCAAATTTCTCTTGAATTTGGATAGTGAATTTTTTCTCAATTATGTTTCAGTTCCAAAGTTTCTTTTTGGTTTCTTTTTAGGTTTTCTACATGTTTATCATCACCATCATCATCATCATCATCATCATTATCATCATTAGAGTACATATGATTAGCCTACATTGTTTACCTTGATAAGGTAAAGCCCAAGTTGTGGTGGAGTCCTTCTCCAGGAGATGTGCCCTATATCCTTACACTGTAACAGAGAGATGAAAGATTACTGAACTCCCTTATTCTTGAGTTTAATTGTGTTTTTTTTTCTGAAGTTAGCCTTTGTTTCTCTCCTAGTTTCAAATTAGTATTCAATATATGGGATACTTGCTTTTCCATTTTTGAGATACTTTACTAAGGAGAATGTTCTTCAGCTCCATCCAAGGTAATACAAAAGATGTAAAGTCTCCACTATCTTTTATGACTGAAATAGGATTCCATGTGTACATGCACTATAGTTAATCCATTCATGGGTTTATGGACACATAGGTTGTTTTCACATCATTATGGTTGTGAAATGTGCAGTTAGATATATTCAACTGCAAATGTCCTTGTGATAAAGTGATTTTTTTTTTCTTCTGGGTAAATACATAGCAATGGGATTGCAGGATCAAATGGAAGGTGTACTTTTAGCTATTTGAGGATTCTCTGTACTTCTTTCCCAAAAAGGCTGTATTAATTTGCAATCCAACCAAAAGCATATAAAAGTATTCCTTCTTCTCCATACCAGTATCTGTAGCTTTGGGACTTTGTGACATGGGCTATTCTCATAGGCATCCTCTCAATGTGCTAGGAGAACTGGATAACCACATTTAAAAGACTGAAACTGGACCCACACCTCTCACAGATTATAAAAATTAACTTTCACTGGATAAAAGATATGAAATGAAAAAAAAAATTCTCTGGAAGAAAGTGTGTAGTAAAATTCTAAATGATATTGGCCTGGGAAAAGATTTTATGAAGACCTTATTGGCAATTCAGCAACAATACAAATAAATAAATAGTACCTGATCAAGCTAAAAGTTTCTGTACAGCTAAGGACACAATCAACAAAGACAAACTTCAGAATGGAAGAAGATATTCACATGTAACAAATCTGAAAAAGTGCTAGGAACCAGAATCTACAAATAAACACAAGTGAATCAATAAGAAAAGAGCAAACAACTCTGTTAATCACTGGGCAAGAGTCATGAACAGAACTTTCTCCCAAGAAGACAGATGGATGGCCAACAAACAATGAAAATACTCATCATTCCTAATCATTGGAGAAATTTCTACATCTTTGTATATTTCCATTTTGTTCATACATCCTTTTCATAATGCTTTCCACATCTTCCTTTAATTATTTGACCATTTTTAATATAGTTGTTTTAAAATCTTTGCTTATTATTTCTACCATCTGGTATTTCTTAAAGATAGCTTTGGTTGATTTAATTGTTTTTTAATAATGGTAAAAGACTTTTCCTTTGAATATACATATTTCCTATTTTTTTTGTATGCTGCTATGGACTGAATGTGTCTCCCTATAATTCATATGTTGAAACCCAATATGATAGTAATTGAAGATGAGGTCGTTGGGCAGTGATTGTGGTTGGATTAGGTCATAAGAGTGGGGACTTAATGTTGGGATTAATGACTTATAAAAGGAGAAGTGATGGCTGGCACCTGTGGCTCAAAGGAGTAGGGCACCAGCCTCATATGCTGGAGGTGGCTGGCTCAAACCCAGCCCTGGCCAAAAACCGCCAAAAAAAAAAAAAAAGAAGTGACACAAGATCTATCTCTCCGCCATGTGAGGGTACAGGAAGAGGTATTCCACTGCAAACCTGGAAAAAGGCCTCATCTTGGACTGCTCACCATCATAACTAAATGTTTGTGTCTAAGTACCCAGTCTATGGTTATCTTGTTAGGGAAGCTTAAGCAGATTAAGACATATGCTTTGTGATTATTTTTTGGCTAAAAACAAGACATTTGAACCAAATAATATGGTAAATCTGGAAATCAGATTACCATTCACTTCTGCATCAACAATCAGCCTAACATGCTAATGTGATGTTTTCTTGGGCCTTTCTGAACCTATGCCTTTCCCAGGGATTGCAAAGTGACTTCCTAAGTTCCTCTGTATATATGGATGTTTTATAATGCCCTAGGCTTTAATGTGTGGCTCCTAAAATAGGAAATACATAGAAAAATGAAGCATGGGCATAGAAAAAAAAATGATAAAAGAAAAATATATACTGGCCCTTAAATCCCACAGAAGTCACTTAAGGTCTATTGGGAGGAACTTTAAAAAGTGAGGAAACCTATTTACCCACCTCCGTGATGAGAAGGACAATCGGTGATAAGAACATAGAGCACCAAAATTTGCAGAAAAGAGTCTTTTTTGCCCACCCTGGCTCCGAAGAGTTGTGTGCAGGCTTCTCTTGGAGTATGTGTATGGCTTCCTATCAGGGCTAGAGTGGAGCATGGGTACTTGGTACTATAATAAGAGCTGTTTTGACCAAAATTAACCACAGTTACTACCGGAGTCTTCCCGTGGAAGTTGCAAACCATAAAACAGACTCTAGAATTCCAAAATAGCTACATGTGATACATTCTGAGGAGAAGATGGAATTTTGGTTTTTCCTGTTCCACCATCTTCCCAGAATCCTTCCACATTTGCTTCCTTTTTGAAGCACTTTCATCTCTGGTTCAGTTCCCAGTCACACCACTTGCTTCCCTATCATGAGCTTCATTCACTTGGTGCCCTTGTTTTGGGCTGAGATCTGATCTGATTACATCCCTAGAGTGAATCAATAAGACTGAATAAATACTTTCTGTCATCCAGTTGATGAAGACGGATTAGCTTTCCCAGGGCCTCATTACAGTCCTATTACTTTTCTTTCTGTGAATACAGATTTCTGGTGTGTCTTTTGTGCAGCTTATAAAACAACAGAAACTCCAAGTAGTTATTCTTCAATCTAGCTTCCAAGCAAACATACATGAAAGACAGGTGAGGCCAATGCAGCAGCAAAACAACAACAAATAAGCAGAAAATCACGATAAATGGTAAAAGACTTTGAAAAACTTAAGTCTAGTTTCTTCAAAACACTTTCTCTAAGACCTCTTGGCCTCTCTACTATATTCCACATATACGCCAGGGACTCTGTGTACAGAGAATACAGCAACAATCTATAGATGTTCCAAGAAAACAGAAGTTATCCATCTCTCTCTTTCTCTCTCTCATGTGTCTATATATTTCTATATCTCTCTTTATGTATCTCTGTGTTCATGTGTGTGTATTAACAGGGAAAGACAGAGAGAGAGAGAGATATTTTAAGGAGTCTGTTGGTTCATGCAATTGTAAGACTGGCAAGCCTAAGGTCCATAGAGCTGGCTGGCAGGCTAAAAATTCTAATAAAAGTGGACGCTACAGGTTGACTATTAATTCTGAAGACAGGCAGTGTAAAAAATCAGGCCAGGCTTCTGTGTTTTACGAAGAGAATTTCTTCTTCCTCTAGTAACCTCTTTCTTTGTTCTGAAAGTCTTCAACTGATTGGGTGAGGCTCCTCACTCACATTGTGGAAAATAATCTTCTTTACTCAAGTAATCGAAACTGTAACTACTGATTGAAATAGCTAAAAATATACTTTTACCAGTGATTGCCCCAATGACTGGGCACTATTGCCTAGTCAGAACACATAAAATTAACCAACCAAAGACTCATAAAAACAAACAAACAAACAAAAACCCAGACATTATTTTAATAGAACTGAAAATACAACAGTAAGGGACAGATAAGAATAAAGCAAATACACAGAATGTTTACAATTTGTATATCTAGGTGAAATCCGTATGCCTTTTCCTTGTGCTATTCTTGTGTGTTTTGTCTAGGTAGGTTTGAAATGTACTAACATAAGGTTTTGAAGGGAGAGAGACATTGTAAGCAAAGACATGCAGTAAAGTGTCATTTATATAAGCTAGCTCTGCACATGCAGATAAGACCAACTAGTGCATTTCATTGAAAATAAGAACAGTGATCAGGAAGTGCTCCTTGAAGAGTAGAGTTGTGCAGGACAAATGAAGATGGCAGAAACAAATGGAAATGGGCTTCTTTGTCATTTTGATACAGGTCATGTGGCACCCCAACCAGCTCCCTGAATCTGGAGGGGGCAGACCAGATGTCTCCACCTAGGCGGTGTTATTGCCATGGCAAGGAGCAGAGGAACCAGCAGGCTGGAGGGTAGGCCGGGCACTCCCCCCGAAAGACTCCAGGAGCCCAAGGGGCCAGATAACAGCTGGGGAGTCACCAGCACCTTAGGTTTCCTTCCCCTTGCACTTGGGCTGAACAGGGAACCCCCATTTCCTAGGCCTGGTCAATTTCATGTAAGTTTCCTAGGCCTGGGAATAAGAGGGATGGATTGTAGCCATTCATTCACCACAGAGACACAATCCCAGACATGCTAAATGTAACTATAGAGGGCCCCGTGTGACTATATATACCCCTGGACAAAGAGCCCAGGGTCAGTGCGACAGAGAGAGAGCTTTTCTCTCATGACTTGGGTTTTCCATCCTTGCTGGGAGCTTTGGCATTTTTGTATTCTTTTCTGTAAATAAACCCTGTCTTACCAATGATCTGTGGTCCTGGATTCATTCTTAGAATCACTGAGACCAAGAACCTACTGAAGACGAAATTCCCATATCAATTTGATCACACCGAGCAATGTTTAAGGAGCTGATATTCCCTGTCCTTAAAAAAGGACTAGCTCCTGACATTCAGCAAGAAACACTGCTAAACAAGTCTGTTGTCCACTGCATCTGTGTTGCATCCTGGCAGGTAGGAGAGTCCTAGGTACCTCAGAGGATACAGTAGATACTGTGATATGTAATAACGCTTTTTACTTGAACTGCCTATACAACTCGGTGAAAATAAAGCCAACAGGAAGAGTAGAAATGGCACCTGCATTCCATAATATTTTCTAAGAGGATGTATAAGAAGGGGGTCAGAAAGATGGTAAGGGGGATTTAAAGAAAGTCCCTTTAGAGAAGATTCGCTTTCTTCAAAATCCTGTAACATTTAAATCACCACGTTACTTTCACCTAAATGACCGAAATCAGTTTGCTCAAGCTGAGAGCACCCACCTGTTTGGTGATTCTGCCCTCCTTCTCTTTTAAAATTATATAAAACAGGGCGGCACCTATGGCTCAATGGGTAAGGCACTGGCCCCATATACCAAGGGTGGTGGGGAAAAAAAATTATATGAAACATGCAGTCTATAATAAAGGTCAAGGGGGCTATCTTGTATGGACATACAAGCATATTTGTGGTTTGCTGAATTTGCTACATTTATAGTATTTGTTTTCCCTCATTCGGTTTGTACTTGAGACTGAGGAATACTGAATTGAGGACGGCAATGTTAGTGATACTGGAATTCCCTCTTCAGTAGGTTCTTGGTCTTGGTGATTTGAAGAATAAATCCTGGGCGCACAGGTCAATGGTAAGACAGGATTTATTTACAGAAAAGAATATAAAACACCAAAGCTCAGGGTAGAGAGAGAAAACCCAAGTGGGAAAGAAAAGCTCTCTCTCTTTGTCTCTCTCTGGGCTCTTTGTCTGGGGGTGTATATAGTCAGGGGGTCCCCCAGTGGTTACATTTAGCGTGTCTGGGACCCTCTGTGGTTACATTTAGCGTGTCTGGGACAACTGATCTGGGACCTTACTGGGTCACAACTGATCTCGGACCTGTCCGGGTCACAAATGAAACGCTACAATCCCTTTCATTCCCAGACCCCAGAAATTTACATGAAATTGACCAGTCCTAGGAAATGGGGGGGTTCCCCGTTGAACCCCAAGTGCAAGGGGAGGGAAACCTAAGGTGTTGGTGTCTCCCCAGCAGTTGTCTGGATGCCCAGGCTACTGGACCCTCCTGTGGAGGACCCCTGCCCACCCTCCACCCCGCGGGTTCCTCTGGGCCACCGCACTAACGCTGCCAAGGAGGAGGCAGTCGGTTGGCCACCCCACCCTCATCTCCACCGAGCTGGCTGGGAAGCCACTTGTCCTTATCATTAGGATCTCAAGAAGAAACACAGAGCAAGTCTAATCTAATCTGAATGTTAATGTTAATTAGGGTTACTCTAAATTTCCAGACGCAGGGAAGAAGTCACATTTGAGACTCACCATTTAATGAAATTATTAACAACTAAGTTAAAACTTCCCTAAAGATGAATTCGTAAGCAATTTTTAATGAATAAAACAATAACAAGAATAAAATATTACTCTCTGGGGGTAAGAAGGAAGATTATTTTGCACAATAGGAAGTCTTCGCATTCTGAGTTACTGGTGCTTGTAAAAAAGCTGCCCTGCTTTGAAATCTCCCAATTTGAGAAGAGACCGATAGAATTCACAGAAAATATAAAACGCTCAGAAGTGCATTTTTTTCTAACTTAAAAAAATTTAATTGCAATAGGATTTTTTTTTCTCATATGAGAACCAAATTAAAATAGAAATAAGTAATGTTGAAGGGCAGGAGAGAGGTTAACTTTGTAAGGTCTCCGGGTGGCCGTGGCTTTCCTGCTCAGACGCGGAGGGGCCTCCGGTGACCGCCGGTGACACCAGGGATGCGACTAAGGTGGAGTTTGTGGCCGAGGAGGAGCTGGGTACGATTACCCCTAACTTCATTCAAATACCTTGTCGCGGGAGACCAGGGGCCTTTTAACCCTGGTTTGCCAGTGGAAATGCCTTTGTGGTTGGAAGTTAACCTAAAACCAAGACGAAAATGGGGGTGCGTCCCCGGAGTGGAAGGAAAACCAGCGGTGATCCAGAAAGAGAGGGAGGAAGTTTCACCCCAAGGCCAGGTCCCTGCTTCGTGGAACCCACCAGACTCCCACAAACCGCGCTTCGGACTGCGGCCCCGAAAGCAGCTGAGATCCGGACCCGGTCGGGCCCAGCGGGACCCCCGACGGCCAGTCCTCGGCGCTGGGTCAGGAGGACACTGGCCTGGGCAGCCTGCCCTCCACATACAGATAAACATGAGATGGGTTCCAGAAGTATTTTTAAAGAAAGCACAACTTAACCACTTGGTTAACTAAAAAGCACATCTTTTCTAGAAAACGATCAAATCCCAAACTAATTTTAGGGATGAAAATACATTTTATTTATATAAAACTTTACTTATTTTTACATGGTTTCTAGAGGAATAAATTTTACTTTTATATCTCTTAACATTTTTAATAAAAATTATTCTTTTACCTCTGATTGACTAATTGTTGTTTTCTGAACAGAAATGCTTTCTTGCTGTTTTTCATTAAACCATGAATGATCCTTCATTTGAAAAGAAGCAACTCATTTACAAATGATTTCTAATTTTGACTTGTCAATGAGAACTTTCTGTTTTAGGAGGGTATTTGACATTTTAAAAACAGCTGATAATCTCCCATGAGCCGTGATTACCAATATTTGAACCTTAGGGACCCATCAAATGAACATGTCTGGAGAGAAGCTTTGTTTGATGGTGTATCAGCATCAATATCCTCTACAGTGGGGAGAATCTGTCCTTCATTTGCAAGAGATGACAGTCCTATCTCTGAAAACAACAACACACACCCTGGTCAATGATATCTTCTTCTTATAGAGGAATTTTAAGATATCAAGCTGTTTAAACTACTGTATCTTTCATTGTGAATCTTGAAGTATTTTTCCTTGCATCTACTTATTTTCCCAAGCACGATTTCACTTATAAGTAAATCTTACAGGAAGGAATTCTGTTTTACCTTAGGCAACCAAACTGCTGCTGTATAAGCTCTTCTTTTCAAGCTTTTTGAATGTTTTAATGATGTCGGATATCAAATTCATTGTTAGTCATTTCCTGTTTACAGCAAAACTAAAATGTGGATAGAAAGCCTAAACACAAACTTTCTTAAATATAAAATGAATGGAATCTAAATGTATTCTACTCTGAATAATAAAGTATTTTCATAAGAAAAAAATAAAAATTCAAAAGTTAGACTGGATAAAAGTTTTTATAAATTAGAGATAGCACAGTCTAATGTTCAAGGATAGAGACTTCAGAGCCAGAATAGGCAGGTTCAAATCTTGGATCTTCTGCATGATCTGTCAGATCTTGGTCAGGATGCAGACTACTCCTGAGACTCAGTTTTACTATCTGAGGAATGGGGATTATGATAGTACCTACCACTGGGTTGTTAAAAGGAATCATTTAGGTGCTATTTACTAATTATAAATTGTTGAAGATCATCCAATCATATACACAAGCATGTTTTTATGCTCACTGTTTAAATTTTTTTTTTAATTTTAGTATAGTTTCAGATTGGGAGAAAATTTGCAAGGATAGTACAGAATTCCACAGATCCTACACCAAGTTTCTATTATTAACATCTTATATTACAATGATACATTTGTCACGGCTAATAAACCAATAATGATATATTATTATAAACTGAAGTCCATAATTTATTCAGATTGCTTCTGTTTTTATATAATACACATTTTCTATTCCAGGATCCCATTCATGAGACCATAGCTCATTTATCCATCTGATTTCTTTAGTTACCCCTACATTGTGACATTTTCTCAGAATTCCCTTGTTTTCTAAGACAGTGACAGTGGCAGTTTGGAGGCATACAGGTCAGGTACCTTGTAGACTACCCATTGACTAACACCTGTCTGATGTTTTTCTTATCATAACACCAGAGTTAGGGGTTCCTAGGAACAAAGTCTTAGAGGCAAAATGTGATTCTTATATTCTCCAAGGTCAGGCACTGTGAATGTCACCTGACTCAGTAATGTCAGCTGTCTCCACTGCAGATTTGACCCTGCTTGTCCCCTCCCCTTCCACGTCACACCCTGGAACTGCCCTTGAAACTGGAACATCTACATGAATCATTCGGAATTTTTCTGCATAGGAAATCTGTCTGTTTTACTCCCATGTATTTATTTACTCATTCACTCAATATCAATGTGCGTACACAAACCTTTATTTTATACTTTGGTTATTCTATGTTCTTTCTTTTGTCAATTAAACTATTTCATCTTTTGCTATCTTTCAGTGGGCCACTGTGTCCTTTTCTTACAACCCCCTCGTTTTCTTTTTTGAGCACTTCCTTGCATTCTGTCATGACAAGATGTTCCAGGCATCTTGCCCAAATGTGGCCGCAATGAGGCACTTTGCTGTTGCCATCCTGGTGGCACTTGCATATTCCCTACTCTGGAATACACATTCTATTCAAAGGGAACACACAATAAGATGGAAAAATCCCAAATTCTGGAGTCACTCAGGACAGGATTCAAATACCGGCCTGACTACTGGTTACGTGACCTCACACCAGTTACATCTTCCTTCTTAACCTCAAAAATACCACATGTTCTTCCTTAGTTTGGGACATGAATCAAAGTAGCTGTGGTGAGGTTTCCAATTCAATCTGTGAGATTCTTAACCCCACATTTTCTTTGATGAATAAACCAAAAGACATATATGAATTTTAAAACTATTGAACTATGAATGAGTGCTACATTTAAATTCATTTGTGGAGAAGTATAAATCCACAATTCTGTTTGAAATAATTTTCAAACCTTGACTACAAGAAATTATTGGTCTTAACTAGATATTAGCAGCATTAGTATAAATACATAAGTAAAAACAAATGATGGACAAAAGAATTCTATGGTAGGAAAAAGACAAGGGCATGCCATTCAGGATGATGTGAAAATTCAGAGAAGAGAAACTGGGACCTCCGGCCCTACGCCAAATGTAATCATGAATTTTGTTTGACCTTGGCCTTGTCATCTATAGTCTCTAATCACCTTAGGTGTAAGGCAAAGATCATCTGTCACCATTTACATGTCTTTGAATGGGAATTCATGTGTATTTATGGGCTAATGATTTACTGTAGTATGGATTGCCATCAGAAATGGCAGCATTTCTTGCTTGTAGTACATGTAAAGAAAATATAAGAGTTCCTTCTACTTTAATTCTCTTTGATGCAAATGCTTCTGGAACAGTTCCTCTTCCTTGAAAGCTTTATTGGCTAAAGGTTTAAAAATTTTCAAGTGATATCTTTCCATTCCCAGAATTAAGAAATATGCAATTATCACTTTATTTCATTCTTTGTTTTAATATAACTGATATTTCATTCCTGTGTGCAGCTGACAAAGTTTGCATATAGGAATTAACCTTTGACCAGTATTTTATTAAATTCAGAGGTTACTACAAATCCAGTTGGCATTGTTCTGAGTACTGAGTATCTGGTAGTGTCTGAGCAAGCGAGACTCCTGTTTTAAGGGAGCTGCTTTGTTAGACAGGTAAACAAATAAAAACAGCTGTATCAGAATGTGGATGGTGGCAAATGCTGAATGGGGAAGAATGGTAGACTGTTTGTGTGGAGGTGAGCATGCCACAGAGGGCTGAGGGAATGAGTGCGTTTGTCCTGCAGGTTCTTAAGGAAACCACCTTCCCACAAGGAAAGAGGAACAGGCCTGAAAACCACAGGCATGAAGGAAGCCGCAGGTCAGCAAGGCTGAAACTTTAAGCCATGAAAGGAACTCTACTACAGGTCCTTCTACTTCTCCGCCATCTCTGACCTGTTCCACCACGCACTGGCACTGATTTAGTTAGTACATTTTCTGTTGTCAATGATATTTTTATTTCCTGCTGAACAAAATACCTGGCACAGGCTAAGACTCATTCATATTCTGGGAAGACAAGCCAAGCAACTAAAGTTTCAAGATTGAAGGGACAGGAAAAAAAAAAGACAAATTCTGAATGGAAAGGATTTATTACTGATAATTACAAGTGGCATAAAATAGATGGAAGACGTAGCACAATAGTTTGAAGGGTAAGTGAGAGAAAATAGAAAAATGAACAGCAGAGAACAGAGTGTTAGGTTAGAAGCAAGTGATTCACTTCCAGTGTTTGTAATGCACGCAAATAAGATTTTCATAGAAAATCAGGTTCATAGCAATATATATCTGTATATATATTTTAGGGAAAAAATTATATATATATATAGTTAGAAAACTTTCATTATAAAAATTTGTCACAATGAGGGAAAGAAAACAAAAAAATAAAAGAAAATAGTGACTAATTCTCACATAAATTAGATTTAATTTTGACCAAAGCACATTACTTAAACATTAATTTTTAACTCACCTTGTTAGTATGCTGTTTAGGATATTGCATCCTCATTTATAAGTGAAATATGTTTGTAATTTGTCTTTATAACAATATGTTTTCTCTAACTTTAATATCAGGTATATCCAGATTAAGTAGAATGACTTTGAAATATTTCTCCTTTTTCTATTGTCTATAAGATTTGGCATGATCTTTTTTTTTGAAATTATCTTTTAATTTTATTTGTAAATATTAGTTTTCTATTTTTTGAGAGTTTGGAAAAAAATAAGAAGTAAACTAATGACTCCATACTGGGCCTTAGAGTTAAAGCGTTCTGTAATAGACATACTCTTATTTGACAAGGTGAATGTTACTTTCTTTGCATTATTAATATTACTTAATATTTCGATGCAGTAATCGTCTGATTTCTTTTCTGAATGTATACATCTTCATTCATTCTTTTTGAGGTTTTTGTTTCTAGTCCTTATCTTAAACATTGTTATTGTTTTTAAATTTTAAGCCTTTTTAATTCTGTGAAGACAAAAAGTGGAAACCTAATAAACACCTGTATATGCAAAAATAAAAAAAAATTATCACAATGTACATATTTACATATACATATATATAACCATAGATGGACATATACAGACACACATATACAGAGGGTACCAAAATGTATACACATTTTAAGAAAGGAAAATCCTGTATTAAATTTGTAGTGCTCAATCACATTTCACTTCTGCAATTGTGAGAGGTGCTCAACATGACTTCTATTCACCTTTTTCATCAGTATAAATCATTGCAATTTTAGTAGTTTGTTCATTTTTTGGCACACCCTATGTGTGTTTGTATATATATATTCACAGTATTGTAATAGCAGCGTAATAAATTTTAGAGTTAGCATACCAGATAGAGAAAACCACACCATCACTCCATCCAGAAACCTTCCTTGTTTCCTCCCTCCAAGACTTTAGGAGACTTATTTTTTATTACTCCAAAAATAAGTCTCCTGAAGTCAAAAATCACTCAGACAATCATCCGATACTTGGAATTTATACGGGTAGTTTGCACAGCATGTGCTTCTCTGTTCAACATTGGATTTGGACCTTCAAGCCTGTCATTTTGTGTAATTATAGTTATTACTGTCAGAAAAACTGTGTTCCGTTGGTGAACACAGCACACTGTATGTGTTATTTATTTGTGTATTGTAGAGACAAAGTCTCACTCTGTCACCCTGGCTGAGTGCAGTGACATGATCACAGCTCACTGCACCCTTGAACTCTCGGGTTGAAGTGATCCTCCTGCCTCAGCCTCCCAAGCAGCTGGGCCTGCAAGTGGCAGCCACATCATGTATTTATCTGTTCCACTGTTGATCAGCCTGTGGCTTGTTTCATGTGTAGCATTATAAAGAGTAATTCTAGAGCAGTTTTCTAAGTGTGTATTGGGCATATGCCTGGGAGTGGATTTCTTGGAATGTAGGATTCACGTGTATGCATCTTTAGCAAATATTGGCGAAATGTTTTCCAAAATGATTGTATCCATTTCCTCTCTCAGTTGTATTTAGAGTTACAATTTCTCTATAAAGTTACAGACTCTTGGAGCTGTTGGTCTTATTCATTTTAGCCTCTCTGGGTAGTATATAATGCTACAGCCTGTTTATTTCTTTTAAAGAAGGGGAATAGTTAAATTTTTGTTTTGTTTAAATTTTTTTTTTTTTTTTTACTTTTACTATAATCAGGAAGTCAACATCAAATAGAAGACTACTTAGTAGTCTAACAGTCATATTCAGATTCTTTTTAATGTTCACTAACATTTTTTATTCTGGGTTGAGTCTAATTCAGAATTAGATGTTGCTTTACTTATTGCATGCTCTTTATATAATTTTTAGAGATTGCTGGTACATGTTTTACAACTATATCTGTATCTTTATTTCTATCTATAACCTTTCTAGCATTTATCTGTTATCTATTTATATTCTTTTTTGTCTGGTTACGATTGTTTTATAGAGCAAAGGGTCTATGGAACAACTCAGGTCATCTTTCCAGAAGTCTTCTCTCATTTTTAATTTGATTTAGATGGATACACGTTATTAATTTCCATCTTTTTCTTCTTTATGATTTGCATATTTATGTATACATAGAGATAAATGTCTACATTTGCATATTTTTTAAGCTCTGGCTTACAAATAAATTTTTTTATATGATATCATTCTCTAATTCAAGGTAATTCTAAATATCTTTGTGATTTCTTCCCTTTTACATTGATATATTGATTGCTTAAAGTATTTTTTATATAACCAATCAGTTGTAGATTTATTATTTTTAATTGATTTCAAGCTTAATTTCCCTGTGTGTAGATAAAATGTATGCGATATCACTCCTCTAAAATTTTTTTTGGACTTGCTTTGTGATGGAGCATACGATTATATTATAGGTTGTAGTTATTTTTCTAATTAGAGAGAATGTTCCTTGTGTCATGGCTGGGTGCACTGCTCTGCATTTTTCCATCAGGTGTCTGTTAACTTGTCAGTGTTTGGTATGGATGTGTGTATATATTTCTACACTACTGGGAGTATATTGCATTAAAATGTTCCATTAGGATGGTAGATTTGTGTATTTTTCCAAATATTTCATATATTTTCACTTCTCAGTTTTTAAAACTATGTAATTGAATACTTTCTCATGTAAATTGTTTTTAATTCTTACTGTTGATCTCTTTACCATCTTGAAATTTCTCTTTAGTTTTAGTAATGCTATTTGCTTTAAGTTTATTGCGTCTGATATTTATACCTACTCTACTGTCTTTTCAGTTTGTGTTTTCATATTGTTTCTTTCTTTTCTTTTTCTTAATATTTCTGTCTTATATTTCAGATGTTTCTCTCACAGGAAGTAAATAATTTTTTATTTTATAGGAGTGCTTGTTCCCTTGGCATTTCATGTAATTACTGATCTTTTGTGTGTTTGTGCCTGTCATCTATCTATGCCTATACGTGTGACAGAAATTATGCCACTTCTCCAAGTGTTAGGACCTTGATACACTTCAATTGTATTTATCAACTCTTGCCTTTTAACATTGTTTTTATTTTAATTTAGTTCTCATCATATTTAAATTTAGCTTTATGTTTAATTTTAAATGCTTTTTACAGGTCTACAGAAAACTATTTTTAGAGCCAATATTTATTAATATTTTTACACATTTATTATTTCCATTTTTTATTCCTGTATTTACATGGTTAATCCGAGATATATTTTTTCTGCTTATATGTTAACGAAAAATTCTTTGTGTCTATTTTTCTGAAAATATCTTTATTTTAAAAAATATTTGATGATGGATTTGCAGGTATGCCCTTTTAGCACCTTAAATTTTCTGGTTTTCATTATTTTGGTTGAAGTCTTTTTCCAGCCCCTAAGCAATATATCTTTTTTTCCACTTTGTGTGATTTCCTAATTTGTTAAATGTCTTTGATTTTTAGCATTTTGTTCTCTGATATGCCAAAGTCATATTTCTTTCTTCTTTGTTGTTTTCAAAGTCATATTTTCTTCATATTCAACCTAACAATTATTCTGTTTTTGTAAGTTCTGGCTCCTTGGTTCAATTATCACTTAAAACTTTCTTTTTAATATTTAAAATATCCACTTATCATTCAGTGCTTTTCTAGGTATTTGGCCTTATGTATACAGGTAGGTTTCTCCAGAAGCAGATGGTAAGGTAGAATGCAAGGTGCATGATGTCTGGTTGGTGTCAGAACCCGAGAAAAGCAGAGACGCAGGGAAACTGAAGGAAACCCACCTGCAGGACAGGACCCACGGGGTGGACAGCCTGTGAGGACCACCTGGATCAGTGCCGCCCATCAGATTACGTGTACTGAGTGGACCTGGCCAGGTCCTTATGTTCTGCCTGGTTTGTTAACTGAGCAGGCTGCTCAGGGAAGAACCTGCACTTGGGGGACAACAGGTGCTTTCAGCCAAGCTGGAGGTGGCCTGGGAGAGGAGGCTGCTGGTGGCTCCAGGTGTGTGCACGTGTGTGTACAGGGGAGAGCCTAACAGGTGTACGAAGCTCCAGGAAGAAACGGTGACCGTGGGCCTGGTGAATGAGGAGCTCACAAAAGCGGACGTCTCTGAGCTGTGCTCAGGGCCAGAGTGAGCACCGTGCCGCCTGAGACTCTGCCTCTTTTTCCATTAGAGACCGTGTCAGGGGCTTTGGAAGCTTTCAGACACGTTACGGTGGCTTTTTCCATGAACCACTGAAATACAATCCAGAACTCACAGTTTTGCTGCTGGCAACTGATAAGACTGAGCCACAAAAACCAGCTCTGTGTTTCAGGCATGGATATGGAGGATCAATACAGCTGATGCTCCAGCAGAGAAAGAAAACGCCGTTTTCAGAATTAAAGTCATCATTTCAAGAGAGAGAGGTTAGCATTATTTTTCGGTTAACATTATTTTGTAAGATTTTTTATTATGTGTGGGTGTGTGTTGCATGTATGTATGTGTGTTCTGTAAAGAGAACAGTTTCAAAGAAAGTAATTGTTACATAGGTTTTGGCTATTATTTAACTATTTTATTATTTTCCAGTAAGGCATATGCTTAAGCCATGAAAGAGATGTGTGAAAATTAACTCCCTTCTTTAGAGACGACATGGCTTGGCTTTCATCAACACTCACAGCAATGCCTAATATCAAATGCACAGTGCCTGAAGTTGATGCAGTGAAATATCTATAGATAAATAATATTCCTGGAACGGTACATTCGCAGCCTCTTGGAGAAGGGTAGTAGGAATTGTTTTGCTCTCTTGTTTTTGCAGTTATTCACTATAGATTCAGCCACTAAACTTTCATGATATTTATCACTATGTTAACCATGACACAATGAAACGCTTATGTTCAGGATTAATAAAGAGAAAAATCCCAAGCAGCTAGATTTCTTTATTAAGCATAATGGATAGAAATGGAGTAACCACTTGCTAGAGGGCAAAATTAATAACTAGAAACTGTATTATGAACTATTATTCATAATGTCACACTCTGGTGGACACCGCTACTCCGTGTTTGGGGTCCTTCTAATATTCTTAAAGGCGTTCAAAAAGGTGATTTCAACCACACTGTGATTCCCTTGTTTTGTCACAAAAATGTAACCAGTGGTGGCTAAACAGAGGGTGCCTATCCCCCTATAGTAGTGTAAATAATAAAAATAACACTGCATTGGATACCAATTCCATACCCCTCTGGGACGCTGAATTCCACAAGAAATAATAACCAAATATCTTTGAGATGATCATGTAGCAGGTGTTGTGTTGATTTATATTCAAATGAAATAGTTATAACATGCTATGTGAATTATTACAAAAAGCTTCTTGGCCAAAATAGAGCTATGAAGTCATGATAAGCTTCATCTTCAGTTAGATTTCCAACTTTACCCAAAGAAAATCTCACATATGAAGAAAGATGTTTAATATCTGAGGGTTGTCATTAAACTGAGGATGAGGCAGTGAAAGGTCAGTGATGAACACGGCCTCCAGGGGGCGTCCTCTCCCTCCCCAAGGCCCCGTGACATTTTTGCCTACATTAGCCTCCACGATTATTTTGATGCTACCATCCCACATCTAATGGAAGTCATAATAATTCAGATGTTGAACTATATCTCCAGTTACCCCGACCTCATCATTTTACTTCCTTGTTATTTACCGTATTTTATTTTAGCCCGTGTGACAGCCACAGCTTTGAGACTTTTTAGTTTCTGCTTTATCCCCCTCACCCTTGGGAGGCAATGTGTTGCAAATCGTTTAATGGTGCTTTCATTGCTTCCATAATTCTATTCCCAGGATGTTACAGGCTGATTTTTGTCCTCACAAAATTTGTCTGTTGAAGTACTAACCCCAAGTACCTGAGGATGGAGAGTGGGTTTCACAGGGACAAGTTGACCCTAAGATGACCAGTGTCCTTATAAGACGAGTATAAGACGAGGTAGTTGGGACACACACACTCAAGATCACTGGGAGACACGGGGTGAAGATGACGGCTTTGTCAAGGAGCACACAGGGCGGGTGTTGACATCCTTTGGTCTTTGCTGTTACAGCTTCCAGTCATTTTCAGCATCATTTAAACAAGCGCCACTTTTTCCCAACCCCTTCAGAGAGGTTATGTCATACACGTACGATACTTTTGTCATAGAGTTAGAATGTTCTGTCACCATCTACATTCCATCCTGGGATCACTTGCACTCTTGGGTCATTTTATTTTTTAATTTCCACACATCAAAGTTCACTTGTGAACTTGCTATAAAGTTCCATGTACCATGGAAGTTCTCAGTACCATGTCCCATCTTACGGTGTCAATCAGAATAGTTTTAAGGCTCTAAGAAATCACCTGCTTTCCCATTCGACTCTCTTACCACCATCAACCTTTGGAGATCACCGACCCTTTCCATCTGTGTAGTTTTCTTGTTTCTAGAATGTCACGTAAATGGAAACACGCAGTGGACAGCCTTGTCATAGTGTCCTCTTTCACTTAGTGATATGCGTTTAAGACTATTTCCATACGACAGTGTGAGTAATTGTAAATTGGTTTCAAAACAGGACTGGAAGAGGTGGGGGATGGGAAGGGAGGGGGGAGGTTTGATGGCAGGAGGGTAAATGGCTGGACTACACCTTTGGTGCATATTGCAAGGTTACATGTCTAATCTATTAAGTACAGAGTATAAATGTCTTAACACAATAATTAAGTAAATGAGATGAAGCATATATTAACAAGCTCGATATAAGCATTCTAAATTGTATATAAAATCAGCACATTGTACCTCATAAATGCATTAATGTATACGTGATCTATGTGTTTATGATTTAATAAAAAGTACTAAAGATAAAAGTTTATTTCCATGTTTTTTTGTGGTTTAATAGCTTATTTCTTTTTACTGCTGAATAATATCCCATTACACAGATTTACTACAGTTTGTTTATTCATTTGCTTATTGAGTAAGATTGAATTCATTTTCCTAAGAAGATATTCATTGCTTCTGGTTTAAAGTAATTATACATAAACAAGCTATATGCATTTTACTCAGATTCTTGTGTAAGAAGATTTAACTTCTTAAGAAACTGCAAGACTGCCTTGGAAAGTGGTTGTGTTTTGTCATCAGACTAATCTGGCTTAACTTTTATGTAACAAAGTTGCAAGCTGTTTTTCATCACAATTCATTAAAGAAATTGTGGCCTCCAGGTTGAAGGTCATACAACCACAGCATGTCCGTTGAACCAGGCAGGAAACCACAGGTGGAACAGTGCAGGGACTGAAATAAAAAGTAGACATCAGAAGGCAGGACCCAGGATCCGATCAGATCCAGCCCTGGTCCATCACCCCTGGCCCGGTCCAGTCCCAACACCCCTCCCGCATCACCCCCTGCACGACCCAGGAGACTGTGCCTCATCTTCCTATGTCTGTAAAGTCAGAGCCCGCCCCAGCTCTGGGACGCACGTGTGAGAATTTCCACCTGTCTCCTTGCCGTAAAACTTTTCTTCTCTCAAATGCCGGTCCCAGGACGTGAACTTGGGACTGCTGGGGAAAAGCTGGTTCATTCTGCATCACCACAAGCAATGAGTGAGTGTGCCTGCCTGTTCACCCACCACCCTGTCAGGAACTGTTACCTTTGTTGTTGTTGTTGTTGTTTGTTTGTCTGTTTTGCCATTTTAATAGATTTGGAGAGGCATCTGAGTATTGTTTTAAGTTGAATTTTTCTAGTGACATTTTAATTTGCATTTCCCAAATAACAAATGGTATGGAGCCTCTTTTCATGTACGTATTTGCCACATATATGTATTGTTGGGAATGTGAACATTTAGAACTTTTAAGTAATTTTTAATAAAATTGATTGCTTTCTTATGCTGTGTTATATTTTTGAGTGAATGTCTTTTAATACAGACATGCAATTAATTTAATTACAGACATACAATTTGCGAATATCTTCTCTCAGCCAATAACTCATCTTTTAGGTCTATCAACAGTGTCTTTCTCAGTGCAAACTTTTTGTTAATAAAGTGCAACTTGTCACTTTTTTAATCTCATAAATTGTGCTTTAGTGTTATAGCTAAAATCTCATCACCAACATCAATCTCATCACCTACATTTTTCTCCTGTATTTCTCTTCTGGGTTGCATAGTTTTGCATTTCATATTTAAATATAAAATCCATTTTAATTTAATTTTTATTAAGTTGTAACATCTAGGTAAAAGTTCATTTTGGTGCATATGGATGTCAAAATCTTTTAACATCATTTGTTGAGAAGATTATTTTTTTCTCATTGAATTGCATTTTTGTTTTTGCCAAAAATCAGATGACTGTATTTGTTTGGGTTTTTTATCTGGGTATCTATTGTGTTTCATGGAATGCCGTATCTATTCTTTAGCTAATATAGTAGAACCTCTATAGGTGGACCACACAAGGGTCTGTAAATTAGTCAACACATGGAGGTGGTCAACATAAGAAACTAGGCCCACCGTACTGATACCTACATGAGGGGCACATCCAGTCTATGGAAATTAAGTCAACTTAGAGGTGGGCAGCTTAGGGCGGGGGTCAACCATGGGAGTTCTCTGTAGATATATTTTTTATATGTGTGTTTATGTGTGAGACAAAGGGATTGCTAAAGAGAGGAAATTCTTTTTTGCATTCAAACCCAATGAACTGTAGCACTGTGTGCTATAATTCAATAGAGGGTGGAGTATTCTAAAGTTGTTCTCTTCACCAAACACTGACATTTAAGATAAATACAAATTGTTTCCTAGGGCCACACGCTCTACGGAGTAGGCTGTGCAGTAGTTACAAAAAGCAAAGCTAGGAAACAATGGCATTTGTTTCATAGAAACAATATGTTGTATAATGACTGCTTCAAATATTATCTATGAAAATACAAAAGGTCACTCAGTGAAGTTAGAGAAGGTTTTTAACAAGAGAGAGCAGAGTGGTAGGAAATGAAGCTAGGAGATGTTGTACAGGGGCGCCTGCACAGGGGACTCTGGCGGCACTAACGCCAGTGAAGTTCTCAGGGAGACAGCGGGTGATACGTCAGCATCTCAGAGACTTTAGAGATAAGAACTTTGCCATAAGAACTGTGGGTCTCTGAAGGGTTTGACGGAGGGGAGGACCTTGGTCCTGCACCGTGTCCTCCATAGCTGGTGCTGAGATGACCTGTGCCCTCTAGCCCCGGGATGCTCTCAGAGAGGGGGTCCAACACTGCTGATGGAGAGGAAGGGCTGCACTGTGCAGTGACCCCGCTGGCAGCAGGGGTCAGTCAGGGTCAGCAGGGGTCAGCCGGGGTCAGCGGGCAGACGTCCTGAGGCTTCCTCAGAGGCAGGGCCACTGGCAGTTGACTCCCTGCGAGTGAGAGGGAGGGAGGCAGGGCAGGTCCTCAGCGGCCAGGAGGAAGGCCGTGTTTCTCCAGTTAGATACATGAGAGAAATGGGATCCAGAAAAGATAGTAACTATCAAATGGATCTGGAGGATTTCTACCAGGATGCATCGGCCAACATGGACACTCCAAAGCAGATGAATTTTGGGCTTTAACACATGGCACTATGTTTCCTGGCTTACTTTTCTTACCTACTTATGGAAGGGACACTTAGCCTATAATTATGACTCTGATCCAGGTCCACATGGTTGACAACAGAGTCGTGACACGATCATTAAAGATGCCCCTTTTAGCCTGTGGTCCCAGGTACTCAGGAGGCTGAGGCAGGAGAATCACCTAAGCCCAGGAGCTGGAGGTTGCTGTGAGCTGTGATGCCACAGCACTCTACTGAGGGCGACAAAGTGAGACTCTGTCTGTACAAAAAAAAAAAAAAAAGCCCCTTTTACTTCCAAACGTGCTCTTATATGGATGAAAAATTACCTGGGTGGGTGTACCTCCAACATGTTTACTGATTATATCTTTAAGATGTCACTTTTCTGGAAACACTTTTCCTATACTTGGAGTGGATGAAATAAAAGAGAAGAAAACATTGACTTTCATTTCTGTTTCTTTTGTGATCTACCTTTATTCATTTTCATATGCACTTATTTAAAGTACGCATTTCCTCTTTTTTATAAAGTGTAGTTTCACTTTAAATTTCGTTTTGTTGTTACCGTTATTGTTGTAGTTGTCATTGTTGTTCAGCCGACCTGGGCTAGGCTCAAACCCACCAGCCTCAGTAGAGGTGGCTGGAGCTGTGACCACTGTGCCACAGGTGCTGAGTTTAAAGTATTTATTCCTTACAAAAACATGAGCAGAGGAGTGGTGTGAGGACATGATTCCACCCTGAATGAAACACAGAAGCAATCACAGAAGAAGTAATCTCATTTAAAGTCACTGCTCAAGAGTCTCAGTATGAAGTGATGTTGTAGAGCCGAAGAAATGGACGCAAGGAGAAGGGACCAAAGACGAGATGACTGAACACACAGTGTGGTCACACATTCACTGTGGCCTTGAGTGTACAGAGCAGCATCTAGTACTCACCCTCAACATTCACTGTGACCTTGAATATATAGACAGTGTCTAGAACTCACCATCAACATTCACTGTGGCCTTAAGCACAAAGAGCTCTGTCTACTATTCACTCTCAACATTCACTGTGGCCTTGACCACACAGAGCAGCGTCTAGTACTCACCCTCAATGTTCACTGTGGCTTTGAGTGCACAGAGCAGTGTCTAGTATGCACCCTGCACAATCACTGTGGCCTTGAGTATACAGAGCAGAGTGCAGTACTCAACCTCTACTTTCACTGTGGCCTTGAGAACACATAGCAGTGTCTAGTACTCACCATCAACATTCACTGTGGCCTTGAGCACACAGAGAAGTGTCTAGTACTCATCCTCTACGTTCATTGTGGCTTTGTGTGTACAGAGCAGCATCTAGTACTCACCCCCAACATTCACTGTGGCCTTCGGCACAGAGATAAGTATGTAGTACTCACCATCTACGTTCACTGTGGCCTTGAAGGGCACAGAGCAATGTCTGGTACTCACTGGCAACATTCACTGTGCCCTGAGTGCACACAGCAGAGTCTAGTACTCACCCTGAACATTCACTATGCCTTGAGTGCACAGAGCAGTGTCTAGTACTCACCTGCAACATTCACTGTGCCCTGAGCGCACAGAGCAGAGTCTAGTACTCACCTGCAACATTCACTGTGCCCTGAGTGCACAGAGCAGAGTCTAGTACTCACCTGCAACATTCACTGTGCCCTGAGTGCACAGAGCAGAGTCTAGTACTCACCCTGAACATTCACTGTGGCCTGAGCACACAGAGCAGAGTCTAGTACTCACCCTGAACATTCACTGTGCCCTGAGCGCACAGAGCAGAGTCTAGTACTCACCCTGAACATTCACTGTGCCTTGAGTGCACAGAGCAGAGTCTAGTACTCACCTGCAACATTCACTGTGCCCTGAGTGCACAGAGCAGAGTCTAGTACTCACCCTGAACATTCACTGTGCCCTGAGTGCACAGAGCAGAGTCTAGTACTCACCCTCAACATTCACTGTG
>CAUYON010026246.1:0-14064 GCA_963573935.1 Arctocebus calabarensis | reverse complement strand
GTGGGAATGCAAACTAATACATCCGTTTTGGAAAGACGTTTGGAGAATACTCAGAGATCTAAAAATAGACTTGCCTTTTGACCCTATAATTCCTTTACTTGGTATATACCCAGATGACCAAAAAACACATTACAACAAAGATATCTATACCAGATTGTTTATTGCAGCCCAATACATAATTGCTAAGTCATGGAAGCCCAAGAGCCCATCAATCCACACATGGATTAATAAACTGTGGTACATGTATACCATGGAATATTATGCAGCCTTAAAGAAAGATGGTGACTTATCCTCTTTCACATTTACATGGATGGAACTGGAACATGTTCTCCTTAACAAAGTATCTTTAGAATGGAAGAAAAAGTATCCAATGTATACACCCCTAACATGAAGCAAATTTATATCTTTCATGTGAAGGCTACAACCCAATTATTACACAAGAAGACAGGGAAAAGGGAGAGGGAGGGAAAGGGAGGGTTTGGGAGAGAGGGGGGAGAGAGGATAAAGGGTGAGATCACACTTGTGGTCCATATTTGAAGGGTCAGGATAAAACTTCTAAATACAGATCAAAAATGTTTTCACATAGTAAATGAAAAAATCTCATGAATGTTATGTTACTTAGGTCGATGAAAATATCTCAGATTGTATGTGAAACCCGCACACTGTACCCCATGATTGAATTATTGTACACAGTTATGATTCAATAAAAAAAATGTTAAAAAAATAGACCTTGAAATTGTAAATAATAACCCTCACCATATGAATAAACATAAAGGTCAGAGTTGCTATTAAAAATATTCTTATTGTCAGGACCTATTCTTGGCAGAATTATGGTGCAGAAAAAGAAAATCCTAATTACTCTCTTACCTTCCCCACACCATATTTATCCTCTGTCCACTTCTCATCCCTCCCTTGGTTCTCTCCCACTACTCCCCCACTTCTCAGCCCTCAGCTGTGACGTTTAGAAGTGATAATAGGCTAAACACTCCTACCACAGTTGTTTTGGGGGGAAATTCTAAGGCACCACGATTTTCTTGATAACCTAGAGAGTTGTTTTGTATTCTCATATTGAAGAGATATATCATAGGAGAATACCTGTTACTTGTCTTTGTGGGAAATGATAAGGAAACTGAAGCCCAGAAAACTGCCTGATTATAGGGTATCAGGAATAAGAGTTTATGGCACCAGTGATTTCGTAATGCCTTCTTTGCTGTGAGTGTATGATGATTCACAAAAGACTAATGATAACTTGAGGAAAGGAGAAGATAAAAAAGGTTGAATCATGGCCCAAAGGAAACTTCATTTATCCCAGATCCTCATTTATATATGTTCTTCTAAAAGTTTCAAGTTAGTCATAGTTAATCTATGACTATAGGGTCATTCTATAAATCTCCAGTGAAATAAGAGTTGGTGTAATTATCCACGAAATTCAGGCTTATTTTTAAAACCCACAAGTTTGCCTAAATTACTCAGATGAGCGCTCTGACTGCTCAGCTCATTCTGCGGGGGAAGCGCATTAACTCCCACTGAAGAATAGGAGCTGGCATTATCCCTGGAGCTTCTGTAAGTGTTTCTGAGCATCTGATTACTTACAGTCCATGACTCACAAATTATATAAATCTTATGGGGATCAAGAGTTAATGCTTTCTTTTCATCCCCATTATATTGAAAAGTAATAGCACTACCTCTGAAAGAAATTAGAGTCCCACAGCTAATATTTACCATGGACAATCTTAGTCAGAATAATCCTCAGTAAATGTCAATTGTATGCACAGTCTACTAATCAGAGGCAACAGGAGCCCTGAAAGGGAATTATGACCCTAACAGAGACTTCAATCTATATGCCCTTCCTGGAGTTAAAGACGTGACAATTTCTCAAAGATGAGAATGAAGGTTTCCTGACTTTCAGGCAGGGCTTTTACTGTAAATGTTTTGACCTTCAGATTAGATCTGCCATTTCCCAGCAATGTGGCCATGGAATACTTGCTGAGTCCTTTTGATGTCTTAATTGACTCCATATCTATGAAACTATTGTTTTAGTGGCTAGGAAGCTTAAATGTATATATATATATAGCCTATTTTAAATTGCACACAAACTTTATGGACATCTATACACACACACACACATTTACATATACATACATATATATATATATACACACACATATGTATATGACTTTCCTAAAATTATATTGCATCAAATAACCATAATATCTCAATGACTTTCAAGAACAAACTCAGCTAGGACTCTGTGTATTTTATTATTCCAGTCCAGGCTGAAGTAAACAGGAGAAAGAAACAGGACAAAGATGGTGGTTGGACACACACAAAGCCTCTTAAAGCTTCAGCTCCCAGGTGTGCTTTCATGTCCACCCATACCCCAAACAGCAAATTGGTAGCCAAGCCCAAAATCAACTGTAAGATAAGCCACCTATCAAGAGAAGGGAATCACTAGATGAGCCAATGATAACACAATCACCAGAGCACACAAAACATCAAACTAATCAGCGCTTCCTAAATGTTGATTCCACCTCCTGCTACTTCTGCAAGCCTGGGCTCCAGGATTTTCAGATTATACCTATTTACTAAGTAATTTTTGATTCATTAAACATTTGACTAATAGTTATCATCATACAAGTAGTATGGAAACTATAACACAGGTTTTAGACTGAAAATATAAGCAATTTTCTTTTGGATTCTTGAGTCACACATTTTAATCATATGGAATTTATATTTTTTTCAAGTCTCATATTGAGTGATTTGTAAAGTCTGCAGGTGCTGTATGCCGTCCAGACTCTTCACAGACAAGCATTTAAAAGACTGAAAGTGCTCATATCTTTAGCAATGGCATCTTAAGTAAGATGCACTTTAATAACAAATGTCATATAACTTGAAAGGGTGCAGTATTCTATCAACCTCCATGCAAAGATAACATGGATTGAAATAACTTTGGGGTTAGTTTTACAGTGGTCACAATCATAACCATCTCAAAAAAAACTGAAGCAGGAAATAATACCTCACAAGAATGTATTTATTATCACCCACTATTAATTTTTACCACCAGCATCTCACGTCAGAGCTCCTAGTACTACCAGGAAAAATGAAGAAACTATTATTAGGCAATAGGCGTTCCCACTTTCATCCAAAATTGCCATTTGCATGAAGGTGACTTTGTATAAATTATATTCATCTTTGTTCAGAATCTTTGGCTGTATATCAAAATGAAATATTAAGTTGTGTATTCACAGAATGCCTACTTAAGAAGGATATTCTCTTGGGTTGAATTCAGTGATAAATTAAGAGTTACTGTCCCTCTCTCTATGAGAGTCTATATTGTACAGTACAGCTTCATTTATAAAATGGCTCACTATTCAAGTGACCCTGAAATAATAAAAGATGGACATGTAAAGCAGGAAAATGTCTGTTTATAATGTATTTATTTATGTGCCATTCACCAAAAGGGATTAGTTATTCTCTAGATTAGTGCTATGCCATCATTACTGCCCTATATAAATAAAACTTTCACAGCCATTTTCCATGTTCATTGATCTTTTGAATTAAACTGTTTTTTAATCTCCAAGAAGAGGAAACAGGTTCACAAAGGAATCAGGTTCATTCTGTGCACTGTTCTTTAAAACCACATGTTCAGATCCCAGGGCTTTTATGCTTTCCCTGCCCTCTGATACCAGAAGCACATTGATTTAAAATTTGAGAAACATTGCATGGGAGAATCCTTACAGAGGATGAATTCTCTAAATTTGTTTAAGGAAAGAATATTTGTAGGAATTTGCAGGCATACACTTAAATGCAAGAAAGCAAGCAGCCAAAATATTTGCATGATTTTAGGCAAACCAATATAAATACCTTTCTTAGCCCTCCAAAATCTCTCACAACCAGTTGGCGAAGCTTAAAATTCTTAAAATTAAAAAGTGTGTGTTCCACACAAGTGAACAATGTCTTTAACCAGTAGACTTACGGTGTATGTACCCTCGAAAATTATAGTATGATTCTTAACAAAGACACAAGTAATTGAAATCAAATCTTTTCCTGAAAGCAGTTTTAACTGCAGAGTAAAAAAGAGAAATTCTGAGCACATAAGGTGGAGAAAAACAGAAAGAAAATTCACAGAACACAAAAAGGAGTTCAGAGAAAGGAAGGGAAGGATAGCAAAACAAATTTCACCCACTTCAAAATTTTCCCCCAAGTTGAAACAAGTGCCCGACTTCCATTTCCTCATCAAACCTCTGAATTGCTTCCCTCTTAGCTCCTCAACTTGCTACCTTGCAAGAACACTAAATTATTTCCTGCTAGCCAGATAGGTGGTGTTATCACCAGCTGCAATCCAAACCAAACTTATGCTATTTTGGTAAAAAGATTTAAGTTGTGAGCGTAAGACCAGAGCTCATTAGCTGGAGGCAATCCTCTTCACTATACATACTAGCAAAAAACGGGTCAGTGGAATATTAAGATGTCAGTAAACAACACCACATGCACAGAGCTGCTCTGGAAAAGAAAAGATACAAGAAGGACAAAATTTAATGCAGAAAGACTAAAGGAAGTCCTCCAGTGACAGTGGACACATTCGATTTCCATGTAAGAATTTCCTAAAACATGAGCTATCCAGAATGGAGAGGCTGCCCTCCAGGGTGGGTACTGGTGAGGGACTGGCAGGTACTCAAATGCTTAGTTGAGGCTAATGCAGAGAGGTTGCCTGGTAAGAAGGGGAGGAGGAACCAAAGCTGAATTTTAGGCTAAGCATCTCTAATTTTCAGTAGACAATATACCTTCTGTGCCACAAAGAAAGTTTAGGAGACATTAATATAAAACAGAAAGTAAGGGATATTGGAGAATGACTATAAAAAACAAACAAATTTAATGTTACCAATAAAGCTGAGGGCTGGAAGGGACATAAACAAAGATGAGACACAATTGGTGGTGGCAGAGAAGAGCAGGAAGCAGAATGTGTGGGAATCAGTCCCTGGATAGGATAAAGAAAAAGCTGGGATGGGGAAATGGATGTGACCTGACCAATGCTGAGGGCACCAGGAAGAAAAGTATAAGGGATATGCAAATCAGGAGGGGGGAGGTCAGACGGAAATGAGTTTCCCAAAATGGAGGGATAGTTTCATACATATTTCATAGGAGGGAGTTATATGATCAAAACTGTTTGAAAACACTGAATAAACACTATGGAACAGAGTCCTAAATGCCACCAAACAGCCTCAGCTGTTCATCATAATTGTTGTTTGTTTGTTTGTTTATCTGAAATAGACTCTCACTCCATCACCCTGTGTAGAGTGCAGTGACATCACAGCTCACAGCAACCTCAAACCCTTGGGCTCAAGCAATCCTCTTGTCTGGGTCTCCTGAGTAGCTGGGACTATAGGCACCCACCACAACGTGTGGCTCTTTTTACAGAGGAGGTCTCACTCTTGTTCAGGCTGGTCTGGAATTCCTGAGCTCAGGCCTTGGCCTCCAGAAGCACTAGGATTACAGGCATGAGCTGCCGTGCCCAGCCCTTGTTCATCATAATCATTAAGTCTCCCAGAGAAGGGAACAGCATGGAGCAGTCCTATTAAATCTTTTTTTTTACAGAAATCTTTGAGCACCAGTATTCTGAAGAAGACAGAGTGAAAAAGAAATCCTTATGGGCTTAAGTATCTGAACTGAGCATCTGATGAATAGTGAATGTCTGGACTTAACAATAAAGGCTTATACTTAGAGCCCAGTTCTAAGTAACCCAGCTAATTCAAAGACTAGAAACCGATGAATCTTGAGCCAATTTAGGAAAGAAGGAGACTAACTCTAACCTCAGAAGCTTCCCTCCTGCATTAAGCTCTGTAGCCAGAGCCCGACACTGCACCAGATTCTGAATTTTAAATTGCTGGCTTGGAAAAGAGCATTTGCACAGCTCATTTCCAGAAGTAAGATAAGAAATAAGAGTTTGAAATATCTCAGAGGGTCCAGTTTCACTGTTTAAGGAAAATAATCATCACAGCTACTATGAGCCAGGTGCCAAATGACATAATCCCCAGAACAATTCCCACTGGATTTCTGGGGTGAGGAATCCAGGGATCAGACAGAGTGAATAAAACTTCCAGGATCTCTTTGCTAGCGAGTGGTGAATCCAGGATGCAGAAAGGCCCGGCTGACTCCCAAGCCTGCGCTCTGCACAACTGGTAGATGGCACTGCTATTCGGTGATGCAGGAAGCATTGGACAACCCACCATTGGGAGTGTGGAACAACAGAAAAAGGGGCTTACCGATGGACTTGTTCTGTTCTATGGACTGCAGAAGCGGCTCCAGCTCAAACCCCCTTTTTCTTCCCACCGTCTCAAACCTCACCACATACATTAGGCTCTGGGTGCTCTGGGCCTGCCCACCTCATCGGTCTTACTTCGCCTCTCTCACTCTGAGTGCTCCAGCCACCAGGATTTGGGCAGTTTCCAGATCTCTCCATGTTCTCCCTTTCTACTTGTTTATTCTCAGTGCCTGGAGCAGTTTCTTTTTCCATGTTTCAAATCTTAACTTCCAGGTCTCAGTTTTTTTTTTTTTTCTTTACTTTTGGTTGTTGTTTTATCAGGCCTCAGTTTAAATGTTACTTCTTCAAAGATTTATTTATTTTTCTACTTCATCTAAAGTAGCTAATCCTCTTCTCTCCCATTACATACCCCATCATTATCACAGCAATATATTTCTTTGATTACACTTACCACTAGCTGTAAGTATTGTCTTTACTTACTTGTTATTTTCTTCCTGCTTCACTGAACTATAAGCTCCATGAGGGCGGGAGACCGGTTTCTCTAGACCAGTGGTTCTCAACTCTCCTAATGCCGCAATGTATTTTCATTGTTAAAAGGGGTCGCGACCCACAGGTTGAGAACCACTGCTCTAGATGAAGTGTAGGGCCTGGTTTCTAACGACTGCTCAGTCAACACCAGTTGCATGAAAAGAGACAGTGGATATCACATAGATACTATGCATCAGGGTCTGAAGAATAGAAGAGAAATTTGGGCATATTTATATATTATTTAGGAATAATTTGACATGAAAGTGTGTGAAACTCTGGATATGAACGGGCTTGTGTGTGTAGAGTGACAGGAGAGAACTTAAGCCAGACCCTGATATAGTAGTTGAATGTCTATTAAGTATCAAACGCCAAACCATGCACTTTACATATATTACCTCTTTGAACAACCCTGTGAAGTAAATATTATTGGCCCTGTTTCAACTTGCCCAACAGAGCTTCCTTATCTCACCTTTTAAGTCCTTTGCTGTTCATGTTTTTACATTTAGGTTAGAGAACAGTCATTTGGAGAGCATTGGCTTCCAGCCAGGTGAACTGTCAACCTTTTCCCAAAGGAAAAACATTCATTAATGAAACAAGGAATCCTTTGCCTGGGGAAGGGGACAATAAAGATTTAGCTTTTCAAATGGACCAGCAAAAGTTTTAAAAGTATACATGTAGCATAAATAATATCGTAATGTCCTACCAGAACTAGAAGGACCTGAGAGGACATTTGTCCAAGTCCTCTTATTTTATAAAGGAAGAAATGGGTTTCATTAGGTCGGAATAATTTGTCAAGACCACATGGTGAGTTAGCAGCTTCAGCAGAACTGAAAACACCACAGCTGCCTCCATGAGTGTTGCAACTGTGCCCGGCACTTAGTGACGCCCCGTAAATTAGATTAAGCTGGTATGCGTCATCTGAGAGCAAGTACAGTTCCACCAATATTTAGAAAGGGCTAGGAGCCTCCCCTGGAAACCTGTTGTGTTCACTTCCTTCCTTTGCTAGCCACTAGCTTCAAGGGTTTAGCTGTAAAGTGGCACTTTGCTTTTGCGACATGGAAGAAAAATGAACTGGGAACATCGCCACTTCCTTAGAGCATTAAAAATCACCCCAAAACTTAGCAAGTGAAAAACGACAATAATCATTTATTCTGCTCATAAATGTACCATTTGGGCAGCAATCAAAAGGAACAGCTCATCTGTGCTCCACGCAGTGTCATGAGAGCAGTCAGCTGAGGGCGGGAGGACCCACTTTCAGGATGACTAAGGCACAGGGGCTGGCAAGTTGCAGCCAGCTGTCGTCTGGAAGTTCGGCTAGAGCTACGTGTCAGATGCCTTATGAGACCTGTCGCACTGGTCCTTAGGAGCTTCCCAGCATGATAACTGTGCTCAGGGAGCAAGCATCCTAAGAGACAGGAAGTAGGCTTGGGACAGAGCTCAAGCACGGTGTGAATTTCACGATATTTTCTAATGGTCAAGCAGTCACAGCGCCCTGATTCAAAGATAGGACAAAACATCCCACATCTTAATGAGGCCACATAGAGCATTGGTTGGCCATGGTTTAAAGCCACTGGAAAGGGCATCTTTTTTTTTTTTTTTTTTTTTTTTTTGCAGTTTTTGACCAGGGCTGGGTTTGAACCCGCCACCTCCAGCATATGGGGCCAGCGCCCTACTCCATTGAGTCACAGGTGCCGCCCCGTGTGTCTTTAATTTTTAACAAAGAAGTAAAAACAAAAAGTTTTTAAAATAGGAAAAGCTTAAAAAATAGATAAAGTATTTTTGTACAATGTACTTATATTTTAAGCTTAAGTATTATTACAAGAGTACAAGTTTAAAAATTTTTTATATTTATAAAGTAAAAGGTTACATAAATGCATTGAGAGAAAAATATTTCTGAATTGAGTGTAGCCTAAGTATACAGTTTTTATAAAGTCTACAGTAGTGTACAGTAATGTATTGGGCTTAGCCCTTCATCCTCCATTCAACTCACTGACTCATCCAGAACAACTGCCAGTATCAAGCCCCATTCTGGTAAATGCCTCCCTATACAATGTATGACTTTTTATAAAGTCCTACACTGTATTGTACTGTGTTTTTACTGTACCTTTTCTATAATAAGTTTACATATGTAAACCAATACCACTATATTATAATTGCCTACAGTATTCAGTACAGTAGCATGCTGTGTAAGTGTGTAGCCTAGGAACAAGTAGGCTATACACTACACTATGTTCACACAAAGACAAAATTGCCTAATAATGCATTTCTCAGAATGTCCCCCCTAAAGTTAAATGACTCATGACTGTAGTTGAAAATGAGGAGGGACATCAGCTGATGTCAGTAACACAGGGTTATCTGGAATGCCAGAGGAGGAGTCAGGCATCTATTCTGTATTAACCTCTTTAAAACCTGGTGCTATTAAATGCTGAGGGTGTCCTGTTTGAAACCTACACTTGAGCTACCATGTTTAGCGGATTGGACTAAGTGAATTGAGTACCTTGCTTTCTTCAAGTACTTTATGCTGATGTTTATGTGCTGATGGTTATGTGTCTGGAGCCCCAGCCTCATTCCTGAGCTGCTCGACATCTACACCTGGATGTCCCTCCAGCACTTAAATTTGAATGAGTGTACTTTGAACAAGTACAGCTCTCCTATCATGTGTTATAGATTTTTTTTGTAATTTATTGAAATAAAATTTACATATACCATTCACCTAATTCAAGTGTGCAATTTAGTGGCTTTTTAAGTATTCAGGGTTGTGTCGCCATAATTAATTTTAAAACATTTCATAACCCCCAAAGGAAACTGTACCATTTACCTATAATAGTTCAAACTCTTCACCATCACCACCCAATGCCCCACCCCAAGCAACCACTAACCTGTTATACTATCTATCTCTAGACTTAATTCTAGACATTTCATATAATTAGAACCATGTAATATGTGATTGGCTTTTTTATCTCCAAATCTTTTCACTATCATTGCCACTGAAAGTTCTGGTGATTGTCTTCTTTCAAATTGTTTTGTCCTTCCTGTTGCCACCTTTCGGCCATCACCCAGTAAAGAGAATTGCATTAAACATCAATTATAACATAATGTAAAGCTTAAAAGCTTGAGAAGTATGGAAAAGGGAAAACTTTTAGGAAGGTTACAGTGGGAGAAACCTGACAAACACCTTCATGAAGTGATCATCAATCAGCTTAACATCGGCGATGTGTATCTAAAGTGATGTGATAAGGGCACTTCACCTATGGTATTTTTAGTCTAATCATGAAAATACATCAGACAAACCCAAACTGAGGAACATAATACAGTCTTTCTGATCAGCACCCCTCAAAACTGTCAAGGTCATAAAAAAACAAGGAAAGACAGAAAACTCAGCAGATTAAGGAGACAAGTAATTTTTTTTTTTTTAAGACAATCTCTTAAAAAGTCCCAGCCTAAAGTGCCATGGTGTCCGCTGAGCTCACGGTAACCTCAAACTCCTGGGCTCAAGTAATCCTCCTGTCTCAGGCTCCTAAGTAGTTGGGACTACAGGTATCCACAATACCTGACTAATTTTTCCTATTTTTAGTAGCAATGGGATCTTGCTCTTGCTCAGGCTGGTCTTAAACTCCTGAGCTCAAGTGATCCTCCTGCTTCAGCCTCCCAGGAGTACTAGGATTATATGTGTGAGTCACCCCACCTGGTAGAGACAACTAAATGTTTTGGGGTTTTTTTTTGAGACAGTCTCACTATGTTGCCCTGGGTAGAGTGCGATGGTGTCACAGCTCAGAGCAATCACAAACTCTTAGGCTTAAGCTATTCTCTTGCTTCAGCCTCCCAGGTAGCTGGAACTACAGGAGCCCGCCATAATGCCCAGCTATTTTTGGTTGTAGTTGTCATTTAGCAGGCCTGGGCTGGGTTTGAACCTGCCACCATTGGTGTATGTCGTTTGGCGCCCTTACTGAGTTATGGATGCCAAGACAGAGACAATTAAATGTTATGTAGGATCCTGGATTGGCTGCTTCAACAGAAAAGTGCATTGACGGAAAAAACTGGTGAAATCTGAATTGAGACTGGAGTTAAAAGTAATTTAGCAATGCTGATTTCTTAGTTTTGATAAATGCAGTATAATAATGTAAGATAACATTAAAGGAGACAAACTAGGTGAGAGGTCTTACAAAAACTCTGGACCGGGCTGCCTGTGGCTCATCAAGTGGGGTGCCGGCCCTATGTGTCAAAGGTGGCGGGTTCAAACCCAGCCTCAGCTGAATTGCAAAAAACAGAAAAATAGCCGGGCATTGTGGCGGGCGCCTATAGTCCCAGCTACTCGGGAGGCTGAGGCAAGAGAATTGCCTAAGCCCAGGAGTTTGAGGTTGCTGTGAGCTGTGTGACGCCACGGCACTCTACCGAGGGACTCTTGTCTCTACAAAAAAAAAAAAAAACTCTGGACCATCTTTGTAACTTTTATGTAAATCTATAATTACTCCAAAGCAAATTGTAGCAAATGTTCCCTTATTCATTTAACCAATCCTCTAACTAGTCTTTTGCACTAAGATGAGGTCCTTATAGATATTTTTCAAAAAACGAGCACCTTCCAGAGGTTTCCCACAGACTAGGTCAGGTCCATCTTTCCAACTAGTAGTAGAAGCCCTTCCCAGTCTGACCACATCTGACTCCATCTCTAGTCTTGAAGCACCTAATCTGCTGTTTACAGACACACTATACTCATTCCATTGAACCTGCTGTTTGCTTTGATTTGGTTATCTGCTTCCCTGCTCCAGGGAAAACTATCTAAGATTTCTCTAACTTAGGCAGAGTTAATCATATTGTGTTACATTTCATTTTCACATCTCTCATCACATTTGACTTGATAACTGCTTTTTAAAATTAAAATACATACCCTTATTTATTTATTTATTTTATTTTTTGACACAGTGTCTCACTATGGCACCTGCCACAATGCCAACTATTTTTGTTGTTGTTGTTATAGTTGTCATTGTTGTTTACCAGGCCCTAGCTGGGTTCAAACCTGCCAGCCCAGGTGTATGTGGCAGGCATCCTAACCACTGACCTACGAGAACTGAACCCATATCCCTCTTTTTAAAAGTTTAAACACTAAAAAATAAAAATCAGAAAACAAAGTTCCCTGTGTCTCCCCAGAGACCCTGCTATGGTTTGATGTATAGCTTTCTAGGACTTTTTTTACCTAGACAAACTGTTGTCCATAGGCCTTCAACATACTGTTCTACAACACACAGTTCTCTTTACAGTGTCTTGGCAATTGACATATAGAGCTAGCTATCTCATCCTCTTTTTTTTGCAGTTTTTGGCCAGGACTGGGTTTGAACCCACCACCTCCAGCATATGGGGCCTGCGCCCTACTCCATTGAACCACAGGCGCCGCCTGAATATCTCATCCTCTTTAATGGTTCCAAGATAGCCCAGTGTAGCAAATGTTGCCCAGTTCACTTAACCAATCCTCTAACTAGTCTTTTGCACTAAGATGAGGTCCATACAGATAAGGAACCTAAACTTAAACCTGACTTATCAATACTTCGCAATATCTAACATAGTGCATGAATAAATTAGTTGATACAGCCTAATTTGAAAAGCCAAAAGCTGGGAGGAAAGGTAGTGAAGGCTTGAACCACTGTAAGTACTGTAGCAACATGAGGAAGTAAGGAGTTCTCAAGATATTATGATGGATTTCATAAGACTCGGTTATGATACTAGGAGCTAACAGAATAAGAACCAAGAAAGAAGCTGTGCAGGGTGTCACATACCGTAGTACCAGCTACTAGGGAGGCTGAGGCAGGAGGTTTGCTAAGGAGTTTGAGATAAGACTGGGCAACATAGCAAGACCCACATCTTAAAACCACTAAAGTAAAAGGTCAGTGGGTTGGAAGACAATAAATTTGCTTTGATACCAATTAAAGTAGTAGATGGCTCCTTCAATAAAGACATTCAGGAGTTATTTGGAAATGTAGGACCAAATAGGTTTGAGAGACAATCTTAGAGAGAGTTTTAGATATCTTCCATGTCTTATCTGCAGTGTCAAAATCTAAAATGGTTTGAAAACCAAAAGCATTTTTTTAAATTTAGGGAAACTTCATCTAGCAACAACCTCCCAAGAAGGGAGTAAGAATTAGAGTGCAACTATTTATAGTTTTTAACTCACATCATGTAAATATTCCTACAGAAATATTAATATATTTGATAATTGCTCCCCCTCTCTCTGTAGAAAGTGTTACATAACATGTGGTAGATACAGCCTATGACTTTGCTAAAGTCCAAACATTCTGAATTCTGAAGCATATCTGATTCCAAGAGTTTCAAGTAAGAGATTGTCCCTAAGACAAGGGACAGAATACAGAGTGAGAAAATCATGGAATCTATGACAGAACCTTGGTGGACCTGCACCATTTATGGTCAAGAAGTGACAGAGTAAATGGGATGAGAAAAAGTAATTGCTCAGTCAGGAGAAGAATTACAATAGTGCCTGGCACCTAGTATGTACTCAATAAATATTTGTTGACTGAAGGAATATCATGAAAGTCAAAGAAAGGAGAGTTGCAAGAAGTGATCAACAATGTTCTTGTTTTTGTTTTTGTTTTGAGACTGAGTTTCACTCTGTCACCCTGGGTAGAGTGCTCTGGCATCATAGCTCAAAGCAACCTCAAACTCCTGGGCTCAAGTGATCCTCTTGCCTCAGACTCCCTAGTAGCTGGGATATAGGAGCCCAACACAACACTTGGTTAATTTTTCTATTTTTAATAGAGACAGGAAACCACTCTTGCTCAGGCTGCTCTTGAACTCCTGAGCTCAGGCTGTCTACCCTCCTCAGCCTTGCAGAGGCCTCGGATTACAGGCAGGAGCCACCTCACCCAGCCAACAATATTTTTCAAAAGCTCAAAGGAAACCGAAGGTAAGGAGTAAAGATAAAACTCTGACATTATTAATTTATATTATTATTCTTTTTTCTTTTTTTTTAGAGAAAGAGTCTCACTTTGTCACCCTCGGTAGAGTGCTGTGGTGTCACAGCTCACAGCAACCTCCAGCTCTTGGGGTTAGGTAATTCTCTTGCCTTAACCTCCTGAGTAGCTAGAAATACAGGCACCCACCACAACACCCAGCTATTTATTTATTTATTTTTTAATTTTATTGTCTTTATTATTAAATCATAGCTGTGTACAATAGTGCAATCAAGGGATACAATGTGCTGGTTTCATATACAATCTTAACTATTTTCATCAAACTGATTAACATAGCCTTCCTGGCATTTTCTCAGT